>CM055279.1:16205286-16252809 GCA_029237695.1 Conchocele bisecta
TTAAAATTAAACCAAATAGGCCAACAGTTCAATATTTGCTGACGACAATTGGTGCCATAAATAATTATTATATTCATGCAATTCTATCAGGAAGAGTTTGTGAGCTCGCGTTAATCAACCAATGAACGATTGAAAGACGAAATGAGTCACCAAACAATACAGTTTTGAGTATTATATTCAGTGGTAGCTATTTACCATTCCCGCTTTGTGATCGCTGGCGATTCCCATTTCGTCTGAAGATTAGTACATGTACAGACACGTTCACCTTTGCATGTGCTTATAATGCAATTATATAGGGGAGCCGGACAAAACACCCCCCGGACTAAATACCCCCCGCTCATTTTTGTATAGGTGGACAAAAACACCCCTCATCATTTTTACAAGGTGGAAAAAAAAAAAAAAACACCCCCTACGGTTTTTACAAGGCGGACAAAACACCCCCTACGGTTTTTACAAGGTGGACAAAACACCCCTATGGTTTCTTTTTTTCTGCTAATGTTAATTAGGAAGTTTTTTATTGTTGGAATTCCTTAATTAGCTGTTATCATGTATAACTGATATCATAGAATAATATGAATGGTTATTGCCAATTATATTATTTTTACACATAAAGCTTTTAATTGACAATTAATAATTAATTAAGGTTGCCAATTGATATTTCAAACTGCAAACTGCGAAATGCAAACTGCAAAAAGATGCAAACTGCACAAAATGTATGTTATATAAAGAAACATATCTTCTGTTCCATCACAGAAAAATGCACACGTCACAGATGGACAGATCCCAATCAGAAACTTCTATACTAAACGTTTTAGGTACACTGGCTAATGCGGACAATGTAATAAAGACACTAAACAAATTTAAAGCAAGTAAACAATCGACCGTTAGCGGACAAAGTAGTAAGCCCTTTACCACGCAACTGGGGGGAAACAAATCAACACTTACACCCGAGCCCCTAATGTTTGATAGCAGCATGGACGACTCAGACCCAAATAAACTAATAATCGTAACATCAACCGAATCTATAGAGTCTCATCCCATTCAAACACTAATAGGTATCTCCAATATTTCGACCATTTGTGCAGACAACACAACACTACATGAAATAAACGATAATGAGGACACACCAATAAACAAACAAACGTCAAGCAATAGTGTTGCCACATCAACAACAATAACAGTCAGCAGAAAAACGTACAACTATAGAAAATTATAATATGCGTAAAACAATAACAGCAAATCGTAAATATAATACAAAATCCATAAAAGATAACGTAACCGAAGTTAGTTCAAAAGTAAATACAGGCATGAAAAAACAGAATAAATTTACTAACAAGCAGAAGATAGGTAAAAACGTATTAAAATCAGTGGCACCGTTAGCGGAACAACAACAACAGTGCAATTTAACACCATTTAACACCATTTAATGGTAATAAAGTCCTAAATTCACAGAAAAGGAGTCAGGCATATGCACCAAAAAGCTCATCATAAGAAAACATATATATAATAAATAAAAATGGGTAGAAACAAAAACAAAGGAATGACCCTGACCGTCTTACAATGGAACTGTCGGGGATTTGTAAAAACAAAAGGAGAGCTTATCAATGTTGTAGAAAATAACGTAATGTCACCTGATGTAATATGCCTGCAAGAAATGTCAAGGCCTTCAACACTCACTGGATACAACCTCATATCTTACGCAACCAATTCTTTCCATGGCAGTGGGGTAGGAATATACGCTAAAAATGGAATATCATGTGTAGAACTTAAAACAAATCACCTTACAGAAAAACTAAATAACCTCTATTGTGGTATTAAGGTACTCAGCAATAAAGGAAACATTGATATATTAAATGTGTACATTGGCGCTGGTAACCATAATCACGAACCAAAACTAAACAACCTCAATAAAATTATCACACAATTAAGCAATAAATCTCTGATATTGGGTGACTTCAACGGGCACAACCCACTATGGGACGTGCATTACAATGCTAAGACAAACAAAGTAGGTGATGAAATAATACAATTTCTAGATAACACTGATTATGTAGTACTTAACAACGGAGTGTAACCTACGATACGTCACACATTTCTTCAAGCAAGGGTGTTGGAACAGCACCCGACATAACATTAGCAACACCTGCTTCAGCCTCCTTGACCTCCTGGTCCGTCCATGACTCTACACTAGGAAGTGACCACTATCCGATAATTACTAAAGTTTCTACCCAATACCATAGAAGTACTCCAGCCACCATTCCTAAATGGAAGTTAGGTCATGCTAACTGGGAGCTGTTCCAACGACTATGCACTAATAGACTACACACAGATACAAATCTAGATACAAAACAATACCACGATGAATTTGTGAGCACCCTCTATAACATAAGTAAGGAGAGTATACCACAGACAAGCGGTAAAGCTCATAATCGCCCAACCAATCCCTGGTGGACACCAGCTTGCAAAGATGCCATTAAAAACAGGGAGAACTGTCTGCGTAGATGGAAACAAGCACACAAATATCATACAACACTTAAACAAACTGGGCGAGAGGAATATTTGAAAGCTAAGTCCCTCGTGACTGAAGTAATTAACGACGCAAAAAGTTGTGGTTGGGAGAAATTTATATCTGAAATAAATAACGACAAAACGAGTAAAGAATTATGGGACCAATTTAATAGAATCAGAGGAAAAGCTATAAAGCCAATGCCTCCACTATTACATAACAATAGCAATGTCTACGACAACAAACAAAAAGCAGAGGTGCTCACAGACCATTATACAACTATGTCAAGTGACAATAATCTTAATCCCGAATTCAAAACAGTTAAGGTTAAGAGAAACCCCGAAATTCAAACAAAAATAGATACTAACACGTTATGGCCAGAATCTAATGAGGTTGACTGCCTCAATCGGTGCTTTATTATGTCAGAACTAAAATATGCCCTTAAAAATAAGAAAAACTCTGCACCAGGAGCAGACAAGATACTACGCAATACTAAAGCATCTCCCAAAAGAATCTATGGAACAACTGCTTCTGGTGATAAATAAATCCTGGGTAAATGGTACACTACCAGATACCTGGAAAGAAGCTACCATCATCCCTATATTGAAACCAAAGAAGGACCCAACACTCCCGCCCTCATACAGACCCATTTCTCTAACACCAGCAATATGTAAAATAATGGAAACGATGGTAGCTAACAGATTAAAACATCATTTAGAAACAAATCAGAAACTCAGCCCGACCCAATCAGGATTCCGAAATAACAGATCTACATTAGATCAACTCGCACGACTAGACACAATTATTAAAACAGCCATGATGGAAAAGAAAATGGTCGTTGCAGTATTCCTAGACTTAGAAAAAGCCTTTGACCTAATGTGGACGAAAGGTGCAATAGAACAACTCATCGGGAAGGGCATACATAATAGAATGTTGTTGTGGCTTGACAACTTTCTGACGGGCAGAAAAATTAGAGTGAGAATAGGATCAGAACACTCCGAATTTCAAAATGTAGATAACGGTAGCCCCCAGGGCAGCGTAGTTAGTCCAACGCTGTTTAACATCATGATAGATACATTGTATAACGAACTCAATGAGAACAACCCAATTACAACTATCAACAATGATCTATCGCAATTTGCAGATGATAGCTCGATCTGGCATGTACATGCAGATCTCAATATAGCCTTGGGGGCTGTACAGACAACATTATATAAAATCACAACATGGCAAAAGAAATGGGGGTTTAAAATATCCCCACTAAAAACTGAGGCAGTCATCTTTCATAGAGGAGGACACTTATTCTACAAAAGCACGGAGCAACGGTATGCATATAAAGGAGATCAACAATACAAAATTAAAGAACTAGTTGTTAACAATCAGGCAATATCATACAAAAAATGCGCAAAGTTCCTAGGTATGTACTTGGACGATAGACTTACCTGGGGACCTCACATATCAGATCTAATCCAACGTTGTAGGAAGGATCTAAATCTAATGAAACTAATCTCAGGTACATCTTATGGTGCAGACAAATCCTCCCTCCTACAACTATATAAAGCATTAATCCTGTCGAAGATGGACTATGGATGCATGCTATACAAATGCGGCTGCTCACCTGGATAAGTTAGAATTAATTCAAAGAGCAGCGCTAAGGCTTGCCACGGGTGCCTTTAAAAACAACAAGAGCCCGCCAGCAGTAATCGAAGTAGAAACAGCAGTGTTACCACTAGACTTAAGAATGGGGAACAAACATTACTCAAATACTGGGTCCGAACCCAACCCCATTGCGCTCACCTACCAATCAACGAACTAATACAACTCAAACCAGTATACAAATACAATATGATTAAACTAAAACGAGACGCAACCAATACAGTCAATAATTATACCAACAAAAAAGCCAATGTAAAAACGTGTTATGCAATGAATGCACTAATCTTAACAGAAGAATATGATTTGGGTGGATGCGAGATGCAGCCATTCAAAACGCATATCCCGTATTATCTATTTGAAATTACAGCTCGATCTGATCTCACTGAAATTATAAAAGATAAAACTAAGAATCCAACCCTTAGCCTCAAACACGCAATGGAAACATTTAGAACATAATTGCAAAGACAGCCTACACATCTATACGGACGGTAGCAAAAACCCAGAACTCGGTATCACCTCAGCTGCGTTTGTGGTCCCGGAACTAAGTCACGTAGAACAATACAAACTGGCCCCCAATCTAACTGTATTTACTTCGGAACTTATTGCAATTGAAAAAGCCCTCATATTCAACCTAAAATTAAAAAAGTACAATAACACTGTAATCATAACAGACTCACTAAGCTCCATCCAAGCAATCAACACAGGTACGTCTAAAACGAGACCTGACAAAGTCCATATCATTAAAATTCTTATAAGTAAAACTATGGAACAAGGGAAAATTATTAAT
Source organism: Conchocele bisecta (assembly GCA_029237695.1). Taxonomy (NCBI): domain Eukaryota; kingdom Metazoa; phylum Mollusca; class Bivalvia; order Lucinida; family Thyasiridae; genus Conchocele; species Conchocele bisecta. The sequence goes on from CM055279.1 coordinate 16,210,236, forward strand.
ATAGACTGGTACCCTCACATGTTGGAATACCTGGAAACGAAGAAGCCGAGCGAGCGGCAAGCACAGCTCATTTGATAGGAACACGAGATAATACTCTGCCTACACACAGATTATATTCAGTCATTAAACAAAAAATAAAAATCAAAATGGCAAAAAACGATGGGATAACATTCATAAGCATTACTATGGCGGGCACACATTTCAAGTCATGGTGCCTACCATACCAAATAAATGTAAACAATACAGCAAGGATAGAATGTCAGATAAAATAATAACACGACTCAGACTAGGTAGAAACGGTATAAAGGCAAATCTTCATCCACAGGGCAGCGATATTGATGTAGATTTGAATTGTAGTCAGTGCGACGAAGATGAAATAGAAGAACTGGACCACTATTTCATCTTCTGCCCAGCGCATGAATTAGCAAGAGAAGGTCTAGCCGCTGTCTGCTTAAAAAATAATGTTATATCATCTCCATATAATTTAATATTCCCCCCTAAAGAATGCTAAAATGAAATACACTTAGCTGTACTAAAATACATTAAGGCGACAGGTTATTGGAATAAAATATAAACATGACACCGTTGCTCCACTAAAATTAAAAGCTGTCAAAAATAAATGATATAATGATTTTATTTTAAAATACAACTCATGCAAACAGTTATACGCCGGTATCGTGGATAGAAACACATTAAAAACCCGATGGAGTGGTCGAGCTAAGTTACGTCCGTGACACTGGGCCCCATTGTCTCCATCACATATCTGAAAATTGCTGTAAATATTTTCAGGATTTACCAATATAATATAATTTTTAAACATGTCAATAGACGTCCGTACACTCGGCCGGGAGGCGTTACTCATTCTAGATTGAATAGTCGAATGACGAGCACATCACTTGTGTCGGGTACATGTTTCTCCGGCAACGAGAGGACTGTTGCATACTATGCTGCTCGTCTGCCTGCTAGATGCTCGCACCTAATAATAATACTAGAATTAATATTTGATCAATGGTGGCAGCCGGGTGCTGCCTGCATCCAATGCTACAACAATTATCACCTTTAGTCTGCTCACTGGTGCCACTGGTCTCATAACAATACCGAGTTTGACTTGACACAAGGAAAGTAAAATAATGACACGATATGCGATGCAATCAAATAAGTACAATATAACTGCACCTATATTCTTCCATAATGGTAGTACCTGGCGGTTATCATTGATCACGAGGCAATCAACCCAAACAACCAACTATTACAATCATTAATCATACAGACCCATCAAACTCAAACAGTTAATATGGTGCCCGGTCGGACGAGTGGTTAGCACAACTGAATCGGGTAGCTCCGAACGCCAATGCCTTTGACTGACGGCTGGCGTCAAACAAATAGCAAACCCTAGATCATTTTAACGATATCCTGCGAGCTGCCGCCCCGTGGGTGGACACTGTATCCTTAGAGAATTGAATTATAAAATGCACGGACTTCTGGAATATAATATAGAAAATTAACCACCAAAAACAAGCAGCCTACCTTGCCATTTCGCCCGTATGCTAATGAATGCCCGAACATCGTAGATCAAACCTTACCAAGTCTCACATGGAACGGGAGTGATGGCCTTGTCCGAAACCCTGGTGCGCCAAGGTTGATGGTTACACCCCGTGGTGTGACCGTCACATCGGCCTGCCGCAGCTAGGATATAGGACATTCGCCACCCACCATTTTCACACCCACCAAATAAATATAAATAATATAAAAAATAAAAAATAAATTATAATAACCTTGGGAATCCCGTCCGCTTGCGGCTGTGAAGGCCATTCTAGCATAAGCATAGCTAAAACTAACATACAAGTAATCCCACCCAATGGGTATGTACTCGATCGGAACTGGCCCAGGAAAGTCTCTTGTGTATGGACTGCCATATCGAGGATTAGTACTGGGAAATTAACCAGACGATATGTACAGGCTCGTGTGGGCTAACACATGAATCCAAAATTAACATACAAGTAATCCCACCCAACGAGTGTACGGAATTTTACCCACCACAATCCCCATATGCTATTATGTACTATGTTAGACTAGACTTAGTAGATTATATTTAGTAGTAGTGGTAAGGGTAATGAGTGGAAAGAGGAAGGGTCAACAATTGGTCTGGTACCGGTGGAACTCGCTTCACTGACGAAGCCTGTTTAGTCGGTGACGGACGGACTCTTCTTGCACGCATTATTGGTGGCCTGCCTTCTGACCACTCAAGCCAGACTACTTCTGGTATTTTAATCAAACTGCAACAATAGGGTGAGTGGTGGGATTTTACATATATGCATAGACGTAATTGTATATATCCATGTACATATATAGGGCGTGCACCGTCTGATAACAAAATATATTGGACTCGCAGAGATTGACATCGATCCGTGCATGAAATACCACGGCTTCGTTCGGTCTCTGCGAAGCTCCGTGACGGCTGGTGTCGTGGGGATATCGTTGTCGGGAACCGTAAAGTCGCCCCGAACCCCTGCGATATCAGCCGTTAGAAACAGTAATAATATACAAAAAAAGAGAAAAAAAAGCAATTACCCAAGGCACACACATTATTCGAAAATAGCACTGTACTCGAGTGAGCAATGACATTGGTTGAACCTAGCCTCTACCCGAATACGTCACAATCCAAATAACTGCATAGCGGTCTGGACGATGGGTGGGTAGTAAGTCAGAAACAAGTGCCGCTCTAATATAAACTTGTATTTTAACTGTAATGTAATTTTAAAATTGGCCCTATACTACATCAATAAAAAACACATAGGAACACATACGTCTAGGTCCACACTGTCGCCAAGGAGTAATCATAATACACATATGTATACATGTCCATGATATGTACATATGAAAAAATGTATAGCATAACCAGAAGTCCCATTTCCAATACACGAAACAGATAGGGACCATACAATTGATGCTGAATAACCATACATGTTCTTCTCCCAAGATTCGTTGTAGCACCAATGCGTCACCAACGAAGCGACACCGAGAGGACCGCATCCAGGTACACCGATACTTGTCTAGTAAGTAGACAAATATCAACGACTCTCACTAGGTCACAACTGGTCTGGTCCATCCCAGGCAAGCGTCCAGGGAGTTCAGAATCTGCGGACGTAATACACTCTTGTCACCCATAAGTCCACTCAGTCCATCCTATGATGGACCGCGCAAGACACGGGGGCGGCTCTTAGCTCCCTTACGTGTGTCTCGTCCCGAATGGCAGGGTGACAGTTTTTTGTAATTTTTACTACATCCAAGCACGCAATAATAGCTTACTTCCGCCCAATACGGACGGTCCCTTACACGCATAGGCATTAATCATGTACACAATACTCCGCACAGCAGCGTGTAGTGTAGTAAAGAATATGCATAACATAAACAAATATAAACTCACACACCCATTGTGTCCGGTAAAACCACTAAGGCGACCAAATCAACATATGAAGTCATAGAAGACAGAAGCTGCTCCCGCTGATTGAAAGCCGGGAGTGCTTGGTGAATCCGGGTGTCACAAATAACCGGTGGATCCACTCCATGCGGACACGACGTTAGAAGACAGAAGCTCAAGAACGGAGGATTTCTGCCTGCAACAATATACCTCAAAGCGCCGAACTGTCTCTGTGCAGTTAGTGGTCGAGCCGGGCATAATGGTCTCATCATATTGTCCATATAGTCAATCAAGAGAATCTGGCCCTACGGGGACCAGCTATTTCGCCCTTAGGGCAGTAGATGAGCCAAGTCAATATGACATTGGACATAACCCTGACAGACACACTTAGATAGGCACGCACCCACAACATATACATACACAATCCAGATAAGGGCATCTGTGATTTTCATGCACACAGCTCACTCAAACACAAACCAAATGCGATCCTCGCGGTGTAGCCAGACGCCTACGACACCAACAAAGAGAAGATAATAACGAAATAAAACAAACTTAGTCCCCCCTCCTCGGGGACAAGGCCTCGCTCGTGTCTACCACCCACTCAGTGGGAGGTGGCCTAGGCCTCTGTGGACCCGACATCGGGTCGTTTCCTCTGTGTTGCATACTGGGCAGTGTCATGCTATATGCGCTTGGTGTCTGTGGCGGAATGAGCTGCCTGGGTGTTGCCAGTGGCGGCCTTGTGGGTGACTTGGGCATGGCTTGCCTGTCTCCTCGTCGCTGCGGGTGGCAGTTGCGGTGCGGCGCCTCCGGTTGTCATTGGCTGCGGTGTCCCGATCTGCTGTGGGTGGGTCGGTGGCTCGGCTGCTCCGGCTCGGCCTGCGCTGTTGCTCCTATGTGGGCGTTGGATTTGCCCATATCACGTGGATCCGTCTCTGCTTGGTCTGTCTTGCCTCGTCCAACCCTCTAATAGCATTAGCAGGTAATATAACAATGTAACGGCTGAGTATCCATATATCATGTGCTGTGCACGCACACTCGGCCCTCTTCACGGTCTGACATATCGGCATTGTGCAATAGGAGAATGAACTAATTAGGTTAAACTCACCGCCTCATCGTCTCCTTCATTTAATGCACATATTTCGACTGTATCGCATATATTAGTAAATTCGGAAACAAATGGGCCAACGGCCATTGGCCTGATCATTTACGGGCACATGCCCGGGTATGGAAGGTCTTCGAGCCATTTCCCACCCTTAAATATAAGAATACTGTTCCATCATTGCAACTGCAAATATGGAATTCATAACCAGTAATAAAGGCTCTAGAAAACTCTGCTATGCAGGGTATGCGTACACTAAGGAGAAAGAGTAAGAGTAAGAGTGTTGTAACCTCATTATTAGGAGGTGTTTTAGTTAAGGGGTGTTTTGTCCACCTTGTAAAAACCGTAGGGGGTGTTTTGTCCGCCTTGTAAAAACCGTAGTGGGTGTTTTGTCCACCTTGTAAAAATGATGAGGGGTGTTTTGTCCACCTATACAAAAATGAGCGGGAGGTGTTTAGTACGGGTGGTGTTTTGTCCTACACTTATTATATAGAGTGCATACTTGCGGAATGTGTTTTATTTTTGCTTGTCAGCGGAATTAAATTTAACCTTCATTATTGTTCAAGGGTACACTGATAGTATCAGCTTTTAGTTCGTCACGTTCGCTCAGGTATTGCTATTATTACGAAATAAACAGTTTTATAGATCACATTATATATTAATATATTCAACACTTTCGATGTAAATATCTTCGAAATCATTAGTAATGTTCTCCGACTTATATGTACGTAATGTTTCTAAGTATAACCTTAGATGGCATAATCAATTGCAGTGGCTATCTAAACCGAACACCTAGACAACATCTGTGATCCTATTTTTGATGGGTTTCACCGCCATTAAATCTCAAATTTTAATGTATGTGCATGATCGCAAAGCACGCGTATGTACCAGAATGGTCATAAACCTGACTTACTCCGAAATATCTCTAAACCGGACACCCTGGGCACCTCCCAGGGTGTCTGGTTTAGAGAGGTTTCACTGTATTTCTTTCTTTTACAGCGTAGACCCTCTCTAAACCGGACGCGCAGGCTGTCTGTGTATCCTTAATTTTTATGAGTTTCTTTGGTAAATGTTTATTACGAAAATGCATTTTCAAGTTCGCAAAGCACAGCCGCATACCTTGGCATAGTCATATGTCTGATTTACAATGGAACATCTCTAAACCGGACACCCTCCCATATTGTCCTGTTTAGAGAGGTTCCACTGTATTTATTTCTCCAAGACCTAAATTATTTATTTTACCAATACTGCTATCACATTATATTAATGAAAGTGGGTGGGATACATTTCTTCGAGCACTGTTCGTCCGAAAGTACGAGGAGACACTCCGTGTACAGTGGAACCTCTCTAAACCGGACACCCTGGGAGGCCCCAAGGGTGTCCAGTTTAGAGATGACTATGCCAATGTATGCGGCAGTACTTTGCGAACTGGAACAGCCATTTTCATCATAAATATGCACCAATGAAACCCATAAAAGTATGGTTAGACAGACTGCCTGCGCGTCCGATTTAGAGAGGTTTTACTGTTCTTCACAATGTCTACGTTCACTCGGGAACAGGAAGAGCTGTCGGCTGAAAGTCACATTGAAATTAATCCGAGCAAACGAGAGCTACATTGTGAGGTTAACCACACAGTGATGGACTTGTTAAGACATGTTTATTCCATTTTAACACTGCTATGAATTGCTCTTGTGGGGTTATTTTGTCTTATGCATATCCAACTTTCGCAGCCATCGTACCTGGACAAAATCCATAGTGACCACATTGTCAATTTAATTTGACCAATACGTGATGGTCAGTCGGCAAAATCCGTGATATCGGCTTTTTCCGTAATCAAAGGAATTACGTTAATTATTTATAACCATATCAAATAAAGATGAACTTATATTAAGTACAGTAGAAAATTTATCTCTCAAACAGGTCTCAAACCTCGACTGAGAAAATATATTTGTATTTTAATTTTGTTCTGACAATTTTTATCAAAATAGCTATCAACTGATAGACACTTTATACCAACAATAAAACTGTGCGTATTTTTTATAATACATGTATATACTGGAGAAACGGAACTTCTAACAAGCGTTATTAGACTACAGGATCGTGCTATTTGATCAGGATCTACAATGGTCACAAATACCATAAGGCCCATTTTCCCAGTAACATGATTCATAAGTATACCAAGCAAGTCAATTTGACTTCCAAAAGTTCCCTTTTGTTTACCAGTGTCCAACAAAGCCAGTCAAAACAATAAGTAGCGCATGCACATGAAAACCAACATGGTTGGCATGTCGACTTCCTCACCCGTCAGTTAACTAATACTGGTCGGTGTTTGAAATGTTTCAATTTCATCAACATATATATGGATAAATGACTAACAACATCGATGGTATCACAAGGATTTTAATTTTAACGTTGAAATAAAACATTATTAGGTAAACATATTTTATTTGGGATTTGCAAACAGGGCACGTTTTCTCGTGCACCTGTCCCCATTATTTGGAGAAGCGTAATATTGAATTTGTTAGCTGACAATATACAAGGCTGTACACAGGCCAACAATTGGACGCTGATTGTAAGTGTCATTTACCTCAAGATAAACTGGATTAGTTTTTACTGATATTCATGCGCAATATATCAGTAAAAACTAATCCAGTTTATCTTGAGGTTTATCTTGAGGTATAACATTTAAAAATACGCAAATTATTTAAAGGAGTACCGATATGATATATCTAAATCCCGTTAATATTGCTCTGAATTTATATAGGATAGTTTATCAAGAGAAACGAGCGATATACAGATTTCCAACCAGCATAGATAATTTCATACTGCATAGTTGACCAATATTCATAACGTAGACAAAAGAAGTAAATTATAATTACCATGTTACCGATAATTATTTTATAGCTGTATACTGAACACAGAATAACAAGTGAAAATTATATAAATTACTTCTAGCGACAATATTGACAATTACATAATTGCGAAACATATTTTAGTATGCTCCATAAAGGTACACAATGAGCTGTAATAAATCAACACAAATGTATGCTGTTTTGTAATCACTGTAATGTACATGCACACGAATATGATCAGGGTTTTGCACTGTTCGCTGAGAAGTCTTGACTTCTTACACAGCCGCGAGTGGGGCGGTAGCAGAATCCTGGGACACATTATACAATACTGTGTCCCAGTACAATCTGATCAGGGCTTGTACTGTACGTTATTTAGTCTGTACTGGGACTCAACATTTTATAATTGTTCACAGTGTACAGATTAAAGTATGATCAGACCGGATGAATGTCAACCACAACACAATCTCCTTCATTTAGAATTGTGTAGCTAACATTAGAACGTGGTCTGAGAGATGAAGCCATGCCTGCTACCATAGATCGACGTGTGAATAATTGTCTCTTAATTGAGTAGTCTTGTCGGCATCTAAAAAAACGCAAATCGCAGTTTGCACGGCAGTTACTAATTAACTGCTTAAAATTGGCAACCATGACGTTAGTTTCGGATTAACGGTGTAGTTTGTTAGATAATCAGCAGTGTTTAAAATGAGCGATTAATATTTCGATGACAAATACACTCGTCTCCAATTATTAGCTTCAAAGTACGTGAAAATCAAAGTCTAATTTGGTTACTTTGTTCACAAATACTTTTACAGACAACACGGTCATGCCTCGGGTAACTGGAGTTTTACGTGGGGTTTTACGTCCGTTCAACAACAGCAAGATCAGACGGAAGGGTGTCCGGGTTGGAGACGTTCCACTGTAAATCAGACATCTGAGCACTTCATGACACATTCTAGTGTTTTGCAATCATGAAAAGTCATTTTAATCAGAGATACATAACAGCGAAATCTGAGGTAAAAATCTGTTTTTTCCCGAGATTAGAAGGGTTCCGCTGTATATAGTTTATCCCGTCAACACAGTGCGTATGTGCCGTGAAACACGGTGCCGTGAAGCATTTTTGATATCCTGTTAATACGATCTAATCACTGTGTATGAATATGTGCGATGGTCGTGGTTATTTTGCATTTTAAAGCAGAGCATCGCCCATCCCGTTTACTAAGCCTTGCCAGATAGTTTTTCCCATTCACGGCACTAACCTACTATTCTCTATTTATACTGTAGTTTTATAACGCACACTAACATACAAAATACATGTAAAGGCATTACATGCATTTGCTATTTATAGTTTACATTGAAGTCCAATATCACTTTCAAATAAGCTAAATCACATTCAAATACAAATATGAAAATCGTTATGGAATTAATTAAATTCATTAAATAAAGAGAAACATCTAGTTACCTTTGAAAGATCCTCATAGTATCACGTGCACGGTGCAACGAGAACGTATGCTTAACTCACACTGGTATAGAAATAAACAACTGTCGGTATTGTGATATGGTGTAGAGTTTCCGTGATGTGGTGTAGACAAGGTATATACATGTCGACAAGATGGTGTCACGAGTGTCAGATTAGTTCAATATTTTACAGCTTCTATGCCGTTATCAGCACTGTATCTGGGGCCCGTTTCACTAAGCTTCGTACGACTAAAATGTTCGTAAGTTCAAACTTATGATAGTCTGTAAATTTCACATAAACAATGTTTTCTTGTAACCAATTATTGGATTTTCATTTATTGAGCATAGGCTGCATATGCAGCCTATGTTCAATAAATGTAAATCCATCAATTGAAAATTCCAGACGATCCCAAAGTTGCACTTACGAACATTTTAGTCATACGAAGTTTAGTGAAACGGCCCCCTGATATATACAGACTCAGAAATAAAATATGATTTCCGACGACCACGCTCACAATACCTATGACAAGGTTATTGCCCCTTTTCTGTGGCGATATCGAGTACATACAGTCTAATTGATATGTGGAAAGTTTCAGCTCTCTAAATGTAGTTTATGACATTTTGTATGGCATTTTCTTATTTCTCTGGTTACACCCTGTTATGATTTAGAGCTTCCGTAAACAAGTATAGAAAACGATACGGTTTGTCACAAAAATACGCTACGGCTTGTACACGTGCGACGAAATAGATACAGTGGGGTCAGCGTAGTGAAACGAACACAGTGCACACACGAACGAACACGACAGGTTGGAACCAACCTGTCGTGTTCGTTCGTGTGTACACTTACCACACTGACCCCACTGTATCTAATATTAGTAGGGTCAACGTGAGAACTTTTTTCCGCTAACCCCAACACAATTGCAAGAAAACGTTTTATAGTGTTTTTCTATACTACTAGGCCTGGAGAAGAACATATCAAAAGTTGTCCGAAATCTAACTACCAGAAAGGGTCTAAATGTGACGTCAAAAATGATGTCCGCCATTGATAAAAAATGATTAAAATCTCTTGTATCTGTTTAAAAATAAAACACTTTCTTGCCAAATAACGTGTGAAGATTATTGCTGATATTCATTGGTTTATTAAAGGTATACTTTGTTGCTATGATATCAGTGGTTCATGTGACGTCATGCCGTCGAAAATGACGTCATGACGTATTTCTGTAGGGTTATAACACTTATATTCGTAACGCGGTAAACAGTATATATGATGCATAAGTGAATACAAATTTACAAAACTGGGCCCATAAATTGTCAGTTTAATTAATGAAAGAGCCAGTTTATGAGAAACCCGATTTTATCGCACTTGAGATTTTCGCTTGAGAACATGCCGAATAAGGAATACGAGGAAGGTCATAAGAAAGGGATAATAGAAACTGCCGCGAAATTCATCAAAATTGATATTAAAACCATTATTACACATTTAACGGACGAGTATCCGAGAGCTACAGACCTTTAACTCGAATCTGCTTTAGGATACATTGCGCCTAATTTGCGCTGTCTGCTTCAAAATGTTCTCGTCGGAATGGACACCCGTCAGAAAGAAGCGAGTATTGGACAAGCACTTGTTCAAGCAGTTCGTCCAAGGGCTTTAATTACGCCGTTACAAATCGGGCTCGCTGTTCAAATGCATCATCACTTCCGATCAATGTTTTTGATAGACACCCTGTCCACCATGGGGTATTGCTCCTCATACTCAGAAGTTCAAATGTTTGAGGAAAATGCTGCTTCCGCAGTTGCCCCTGTTGGTTTAGGTAATGTCAATATGGCCGATAAGATGTTATTGTTTGCAGCAGATAATGTCGACCACAACATTGTGTCACTAGATGGAAATGTACATTTCATGGCATAGGGATGATAGTAGCCATAACTCCAAGCCAACAAATTACTCAAACAATACTTAGACGAAAACTATCCGAATTACATGTTATTGACGAAACAAAAGTGGACATTGTGGAGTATGGTTTTGCAAAGCAATTACGTTGTAGTATACAACCACTGGCAGGTCTAATCGGTGTGGGTCATACTATTGACATATTGTGGGAGGTATACTTTCGGTTTAGTCAATCAGTACCAAATTGGCAAGGCATGATGCACGTACTGCACAAGCAATTAGAACATCATGGACAGTCATCGATAGTCTTCCATCCAATGATCGACATGTACCCGGGCGACAAGACATGTATATTCTCTACTCTTGAGTATATGTACAAGCTTTCATCTAAGTATAACGCCCCACCGGTTGTTACATTTGACCAACCACTCTTCTGGAAAGCTTCCGAGATAATACACGAGGTTCCTCACAATAGTCAATACGAGATGTGCTGTTATTAGGAAGCTTCCACACATTTATGAATTTGCTGGGTGCTATAGAAACATTAATGGATTGAAGTGGACTCAAAGACATCTTAGAGGTGATATACGGCGAAAATGCAGTCGTACACATGATGAGCGGAAAAGCTGTGCAGCGCTCATTTCGTGGACATCTCCTTGTCAGTCAGTGTCTTTACGCAACAGATCGCATCCAAAGCCACTGAAAGCGTACAAGACCTTGATAATCACATACATGAACTCGAGAGTGTGTATACATTACAGGAAGCCGGTGAAATTGACTTAGACACATTATTGAAATCAGATTGCATCAAAAGAATGTAAACGTATTGGCTTATAAAAATTGTGAAATCCAATATTTCAGAGACGAGCAAACTGTGGCTGAACTATCAACAAATGTTGGGAGTTGCTCGTGAGCTAATCAAAGCTGATCGCACAGGGTCGTGGAAAAGCTATATCTGAGTGCCTACCAATCTTTGCTGCTGCTGTGCAGGCACATTATCTGAAATATGCGTATCTCTACCTCCAGACAGTTGAGGCAATATCAAATGAAATTAGTGATTGAGCAGACTCTGATGCGGTCCCTGATAAGTACAGGTGGGTTAACTAGAGGAAGTGGCATGACTGAACACCAACGAGCCGTTTGGACAATGTCTGCTCCAATATCCTCAGCCTACAACTATGCCATGCAGGACTTCAATAACACAGTGCACACAACAAGTGAACAACACAAGGAGACAACTGCATCGCGAATGGAGAGAGACAATGTGGACATGTCAAAACTTGCAGCCAAGCTTGAAGTACATTCTCCGTTCTCGGAGGAGTCGACATTGAGAAACATTATCACAGGAATAAATTCTGATAAGGATGTAAACGTTCAAGATCTGTTTGCTGTTGGAATAGACATAGTTAAACAAATGGAAGGGCAATCCGTCTTTTCAAATTCGTACAGATGCCGGACGTATGACTAAAGTAAAGACACTAGCAACAACTAGTGCCATCAAGGTCACTGAGGACCGATCCATTCAACCAGCTCTGTTGTTTCAGAGGTTTCTGGTGGTATCGCAGTCTGAAGATCTTGGTCCATATGAAGTGATGAAGTATGAACTTTCACCATATCCACCAGCACTGTTTGAAGCAAAATATATATTATGGAAGCCAGATAAAGCACAACTTCTGGATAGTATCCGAAACCAGGTCATGTCATCAGATGCTGCTGTACCTCAGTTCATTCCAAAGACTGAGCAATATGTTCTTGATGGAGGTTCACTTCTACATCGACTCAAATGGAAGGAAGGAGTCACCTACAGTTCAATTGCCGATTCCTATGCTTCGTTCACATCCAATCGCTATGGCAAGGCCAACATTGTCTTTGATGGATACAGTGGAGGACCAAGTACAAAGGACAATATGCACCAGCGTCGAAAAACCAAAATTTCCAATTAGGTCAACATATCAGATGTAACAACATTTGTTGGGAAAAAGGAAGATTTCCTCACAAATGACATGAACAAACGGGCCCTCAGCCACCTGATCGCGGAACGTTTGCGAAAAAAAGGCTGCCATGTCATCCACGCTGAAGGAGACGCAGATGTAGATATAGTCAAAGGAGCAATTACAATGTCGTCTTACAAATCAACAACCCTGATTGGAGAAGACACCGACCTATTAGTCTTGCTATTGTATCACGCAACAAAAGACTGCAATTATCTTTTCTTTAGGTCCGACAAAGACAACGAAAAATAAAATGTGTATTACATCAAAGTTCTAAATCAGTCGCTTGGTGATGATGTCTGCTCTGGCATGTTGTTTATCCATGCGTTCTCTGGCTGCGACACTACTTCAAGAATATTTGTGGTTGGCAAGAAGTCTGTTTTCCAAAAATGTGTCAAGGGCGATTCCGTCTTGTGCGCATCTTCAAAGATCTTCTGTACACCAAATACAGACCAAGCTACTGTAGAAAGTACTGGCTGCAAAGCAATGGTCTCCTTGTTCAATGGAACCCAATTTGCGTCTCTAGTGTCATTGCGCTATGGTTACCTTTGCAAGAAAGTGTCCGCAGCAAATACTTTTGTGAAACCAGAAAGACTGCCCCCAACAACCTCGGCCACAAATCTTCACTCTCGACGGACATACTTACAAGTCATGCAGTGGATGGGCATTAATGAAGGCATGAATCCCACTAAATGGGGCTGGGATGTACAAGGGGGTAAACTTGTTCCACTCATGATGGACAATAGTCCCGCACCAGACCAACAGCTTAAAATGATCAGATGCAGTTGTTCCCCGGGATGCAGCACACTGAAATGTAGCTGCAAAAAGCATAGATTTGAATGCACCACGGCCTGTGGACATTGCCAAAATGGCAACTGTGACAATGTGTCCCAAGATTCAGTTTCAGATGACGATGAAATTAAAGACAGAAGTGACTGATATTTAAATTAGAACTAAACCACGTCATGACGTCATTCTTCATGATATGACGTTATTTTCGATGTCATGACGTCATGACGTCACATGTAACACTTTGATCACTTTCCGGAATTATTAATTTGGCAAAATAATGAATAGTATAAATGCACCAGGGTCAGCCGCATGGTCTTGGTTTACGACAGTTCGGCAATACTTTATGGAGTGTCTTCATTTTCCTAACCTGCAAAGATACACATTGAACCCGGTCGTAGTCAATATTAATGAGCCAACCAAAAGATGTCTAATCTGTGATTTTCTTCCGTAAATGACGTCGAAACTTTGAAAAGAAATTCAGGGCAAATGTAGAATTTTATTCAGCATTTGCTCCGACATTTTCGACGTCATTTATAGAATTTACGACAGATATTCGAAATCGTTTACGGCAAAAATCGCAAAAAAAGATAAGGCATATTATCTTATGAATGAGCTCATATTACGTATGTTTAAATATTATTCGAACATATAATGATAATATTAATTACATTCCGTCTTGAAAGACATCAATAGAGGCATGGTTTTGCGAAATAAAAGTGTTGTGCTTTTTAAACACAATTCGGAAATAAGTTCGGTTAAGGCCCTTATCGGCTTCCGTAGATTTTAAATTTTGTCGTAAAATACCCTAACAAAATCATTTTGTCGATTTGTTTTCATTATATTTAGGAAACATGTATATATATATTAATGTAATTACTAATTAGTTGCTACTAGCATGGTCATACATCTAGATACATGAAGAAAAACAGTCCATGTCAAAACACGGAAGATGGCGATTACGTCACGAATGTTAGCATTATACGCCATTGTAGAACATGATATTGGCATCAGATCAACATAATTTAATGAAATATAAACTACTAATAAACATCGTTACTTACCAATGCTATCGTGGCCATTTATTGCACTTAGATCGGTATTTGTGGATGCCACTGCTTGTCAACATTGACGTAATCAAGTTCACGTGACGTCATAAAACGCGCGTGCTCCGAAGTTTTCATGGTATGGTAAGCCAGTTTGGCCATCTTGGTTTTTACAGAAAATCCCGATATTGAAACGTTTTTCTACTAATAACGGCGCGTGCGATTTTTTGCGATTTTTGGTTATATGTATATTATGGCATATTCTTTCGCACAGTATCGAAAGAAATTCTTTTGCAACGAGTTCTACCTCAAATCTTACACTGACTAGACTATATAGGTAATATTCACACTTAAATGTGTGAGAACTTGTTGAATTTAACAGGTAGGACTAACGTTTAGCCATTTTTAAACATTGACGGCAATCTTTTATGACGTCATATTTCGACACTTTCTGGTGGTCCGATTTTGGCCAACTTTTTATATGTTCTTCACCAGACCTTATACTACAGAAAGACACTATACAACGTTTTCTTGCATATATTTTGTGGTCATGTAGCAGTTTGACCTTACTATATATGAAATTTCGCTATATCACAACTCGAAACATGAGATATATATTTCCTGCCTATACGAATTAAATTTCTTTCTGTCTAATTCTCTGTAGTGTGGGTGCAGCGGTTTTTTTCTAGAGTTGTTAGGAATAACTGATTTATGTATCCCGGTATGATTATGTCTACACTTTAAAAAATGACGTTCCCAAATTGCACACATATTAAAACACCATTTCTGTTACACTTTTAAAACATGTTTCAAAACAGCACGTGTAAGATGTTTTGCTATGGAACACGTTTGACGTCTCACGTGTTTTGCTTTGCAACACCAACAGTTTGTCCAGAAAACACCAGATGTTTAGTTATGGAACGTCTAGGACGTTTCAGGTGTTTTGCTTTGGAACACCAACAGTTTGGTTAGAAAACACCAGGTTTTTTGTTATCGAACGTCTCGGACGTCTCAGGTGTTTTGCTTTGAAACACCAACAGTTTGGTTAGAAAACACCAGGTGTTTTATATGGATCGTCTCTGACGTCTCAGGTGTTTTGCTTTGGAACACCAACAGTTTGGTTAGAAAACACCAGGTGTTTTGTTATCGAACGTCTCGGACGTCTCATGTGTTTTGCTTTGGCACACCAACAGTTTGGTTAGAAAACACCAGGTGTTTTATATGGAACGTCTAGGACGTTTCATGTGTTTTGGTTTGGAACATGTAACATGTTTAAAAACAAAACATGAAGGATGTTTCAAAGCAAAACACCTCTCTTGTTACACTTTTAAAACGCCTGCACACGTAACATGTTTTGCTTTAAAACACAATTCAGTACAAGGTGTTTTGCTATGGAACACCTCCCAAGATAACATAAACAAGAAATGCAGCTATCGAACGCGAAAGCAATCCTAGTATCGTCACATAACTTCAATTAAGCCACTTTACGCAGGGCCATGATGAAAATCCATTTTTATTTTTTATAATTTTTTTTTTAGAAAAATTCTATAATGCCCCTTTAATAATATGAGCCGCGTTGTGAGAAAACATGTCTTCGGGAAATGTTTGGTCAAATTGACATTTTGTTGCTATGACAATGGTATTTGTCTTATGAATTGAATGATTTTTATTTGGTCATGATATCTGCAATATTCATTAAGATATTACATTTTATACAACACCACTTTTCAGGTCGTTTGAGCAAATATGACGTCAGGTAAAAGCGACGTCAAACGACGTTACAGTAACAACGTATCTGCCGGTACACATACAGTATACGCCAACATTTACAGAATGTTTGCAAGTTGACAAACTAGAAGCATGTTTGGCATTGCATAATGCATGCATAGACGGATGAGCTTGAGTCCTTTAGTAATACATGAAAATGAAAAGCGCCAAAGACAAACCGGCAAGTTCATGTACCAGCAGGTATTAACGTGCGCGGGTACGGCGGATTCGGTATGCTGATTTCTTCTTGTTGGCGTCCTGTTTACTGATCGTTTTGATAGTTTTTCTAATGCACTCTATAACTATCAAGCAATCTGATGGTCATACATTACAAGTATATCATTGTTGATGAACTGTCGCAAATTATTTCAATCTGTATTCCTACGCCAATACTAAGTTTTCGGTCGGTAATTTACTCTGCCACATAATGACCGACCAAAACATGGGGTAACTTATATAAAATGTCCCAAGTGGTATAATTCTGGTATTATTGTGAAAGACACAGCTGGCTTGCATATGAAACGTCCTGGTCCGACACGTCCTGGTGACCTGGTCCGAAAGTTGCATGGTGCGAAGCGTACGCGAAAAAAAATACAAATATCTCACCGTTGATCACGTTTCATATGCTTTGGCAGTAATAGATCGTTCACACAAAGAAAAAGCACGTATCATGTGTAATCTTGCATCTCAAATAGTAGCATATCATGAGTAGACGAGATATCACAATATGTATCAACAACAGCAAAGTAGTAATTAAGGCAATTATAATTCTAACAACGAATGTATTGCTTTTATTATTGAAAAATAATGAAATCAGCAAAATAAACGTATATACATTCATGCAAAAATCGGTAATATCTTGTAATTGTGTTGGAACTATTTTCTTCGTAGAAAATATTATTTGTGTGATCCGTCCGGTATGAACTGCTCAACCAGCCTGCAATCCGGTACGATTTTCCAACGAGACTCGATAAAGTTTGCGAAAAAGTAAAGGCAAAGGAGTGCATTAGAAATAGGTTAACCGCATTGCAATTTTGAAATTTGAGGCGTATATCAGAAAATGATAGGTCGGAAAACATGTTTAAACAGACTGTCTGACCTATCATTTTCTGATATACGCCGCAAATTTCAAAATTACAATACTGTTAACCCTATAATTGTAGAAAACCACCTACATTTGAATGTGACAAGACTTAACTTACAATATCGGTATTCCAATATGCAGATATGTAGACACACTCCGCATAAATCTGCATTCATGTATGTATACAACAATGTGTTTCGTACATTCATGTATACATGTATACAGCAATGTGTTACGTACATTCATGTATACAACAATGTGTTACATCATAGTTATGCAAGTCTTGGTTTGCAGATGTTGTTCTATGGAAAACGATTTAATTCGTATTGGCAATACTATCTGCACGGGGAAATAAACTTTCGACACATGCGCAATATAATATATCAACTTAGGTTTAAAAACGTGTTTACTGATGGGGGGAGGGGGGCTGGTTAGTGCCGACGGTCGGTCAGACCAGACCCCGCTCTAACATTTTTGCAGACATGTGTTACCGCAATATCAGCTTGGTACACCGCCTTGTGTTTGTTTTGGGAGTGTTACGGTAGCATTTGGTCATTTGGAGAGTCAACTCGCCTTGCAGTGAGCGAGTATCGTAGCCTATTGTTCTGAAATAAGCAACTAAACTTCGAAATCAGAGTGCAACATGCAAATATCAGCGGAAATTACTTCAGCTAAGTTCACGACGTCATATCTTGTGACGTCGTCAGACTCCCGAAGACAGGTTTTCTCGCGACGCTGCTCATATAACCCATTAAAACCTGAGATTACACCACTTTACTGCTCACAATTCCAAAGACAGGTACATGTATCAGTGCTTTATCTACCAGTGTGTCGCATGACAAATACACACAATTTTGTGGTATTTGACACACTACAATTTTATATATTTATGGTTTTTACTTGTACTAGCCTCATAATAAAATATGTGGATTTTGAAATAAACAAGCTGATTAATTGCTACACTGTGTCACAATTTTATCACATTCCGATAGTTTGGTAAAACGTTATTCCGAATATAGTCAAAATGTGTAAAATCCTCTGACCTTGCTGATGGAATAGCTGCCATATTCACTAAATTAACAGTTAAACGAAGAAACTAACCTGCACTGATGTTACTGGATAGTTCTTAAGCTTAATTTTGCTATGCTGATCCAGTATGCTGCTCGCCATTTTGTTTCCACTACCAGATGCGCAGCAATAGCCGAAACAAATGTGACGTTGCAAACACGCAAGTGATGTCATACATCACACAATTTACGTCACTTACTGGCGTCAGAACGTTATGACATTTTACCTGCACAACCGGCTTTGACCTGCGTTGAATATTCAGGAAAGTTCGACTGAATATGAAGATGGTAATGGCATATAAATTTGTTTGGAAAGCCTTAGGTACGCAGACTTTTTCGTTTAGAGATTTTTTCTGAGTAATTCCACAAGGCGTGCTTGATTGGAACGACCTCTAAAACGCCTGTTGTTTTATTCTATCACGCCTTCGACGTTGCCACATTGTATGGTGTTGTAAAGCAAAACGCCGCCGTTCTAAAACAAAACGACTCTACAATTGTAAACACCATGAAAACAATGGTGTTTTGAAAATGCACGGCAGATAATATTTGGTGTTTTATGTTAGAACACGAACAACGTCCTACGGTACGTCTTAGACGTTCCGATTTTTTACAGTGTAATTCCCGCCTCTATGAGTATTAACCCGAAACAGAAAAGTCTGGTTATATGAGTATGTGGTGTCTAAATTTCACAATTATGTCCCCCACGGGTAGGGTTTATTTAATTAAAGTATCACCAGCCTGCGTACATATCACATTACAGTGACACCTCTCTAAACCGGACACCCAGTAAATCGCTTCATTGGTGTTTTTTTTTATTTCTTTGTCAGTTATCTCCGATGATAATGTATGTCAGTGATCGCAAAGCATGACAACATGTCTTGGAGTGTTCATATGCCTGATTTACAGTGGAACCTCTCTAAACCGGACACCCTGTGAGGTATCCCAGGGTTTCCGGTTTAGAGAGATTAGACTGTACTAGCATGAAACAGAAAAACAGTACATTCACATTCAAAATAAGAATTATAAGAGACTATATGCACAGTCAAATGCATGTGACACACTATCTGTTGAGAAACCATTAGTTGTTCATACGATGATAAAACAATCACGCTGAAAGTTCCTGCAAATGTGACAGCTAAAAGCGTAAGCATTATCGTTAACAAAAGTATAGCTACTGGTACTTTCCCGGATGTATGGAAAAATGCAAAGGTAACTCCGTTATACAAAAGCGGCGCAAAGGACGAAGTAAATAACTATCGGCCAATCTCAATATTACCCACATTATCCAAATTAATTGAACAATTTGTAAATACACATATGACAATTTTTTTAAATAACTACAATTTATTACATAAATCGCAAAGTGGTTTTCGGCGCAACCACTCAACATAATCGGCTCTAATACTAATGATAGAAAAATGGCTAAAGGCATTAAATGACGGAAAATTAGCTGGGTGTGTAATGGTTGATTTTTGGAAGGCATACGATATGGTAGATCATGATATCCTCTTGCAAAAGCTTCACTGCTACCGATTTAGTGATCAAACATTAATGTGGTTTAATTCATACTTGAAGCAAAGAAAACATGTAACTTCAGTTAATAGTGCAAACTCAGAAGATATGTTTATTACATGCGGCGTGTCCCAGGGGTCTATACTAGGTCCGACATTATTTCTATTATTTATTAGTGTTTTGCCTGCTATGCTGTCCGAGTCTGCTACAGGAACCGATTTATATGCTGATGACACAACCATTTATGATATCCAGAGTAACATTAATGAGGTAGAATCTAATTTGCAAACAGCATTAAATCAACTGAAACTGTGGTGCGAAACAAATGGTATGCTTTTAAATACTAGCAAAACAAAAGTGATGCTTACTTCAACCAGGCAGAGAAGAATAATACTGGATAAAAATGATATTCACTTGACATATAATAATATAAATTTGGAAGTCACCACTGGCGATAAAATCGTTGGACTAAAAATTAATGAAAACCTGCTTTGGAATGACCATTTTGACTTTGTTTCTAAACAAGTATCTTCTTATCTTTGGTTGCTCTCAAAAATTAGATATTTCCTCTCTGTAGAGCATAGATTGCTCTTTTACAAAGCTTATATACAGCCTCATTTCGACTACTGTTGTATTATCTGGTCTAATTCATCAAATCAAAATCGAGCAAAAATTAGAAAATTGCAAAGGCGTGCATGAAAAATTATTCTTGGTACCGATTATTCCGATTTAGTTACAGCAATGACAAGACTAAACATTTTAAGTTTTGATGAAAGTATATTTTTGCAGAAAGCTAAAATAATGTACAAAACAGTCAATGGATTAGTTCCCGCATATTTAAGTGAAATATGCAATTATGCAATCAACACGACTGGAGAACTCTAACATAACACTACGATCTGTGACAAACGAGGACCTGCATGTTCCTAGACCTAAAACAGAATTATTTAAAGGTAGTCTGTCTTACTCTGGTGCAATTATATGGAACAGCATTCCATTAAACATTCGAAATGCGAGCAGCATAAATGTATTCACAGCTCGATGTTCATCATGGATGAAATGTCAGTAGATGTCATTAAATGGACCAACCACCACCACCAGTATCATCAAAATGCAGTCCATAAATTACATGCAAAACAGCCGTAATACTATGTATTGTGACGTCGTTTGTTTTGGGAAATCTGAATGAAATATGGATATTGCCGGAAGGAAATGATATCCCAATGTGTATGGTTATTATATGACGAGTTACCGAAATAATAGACTAATTATATTGTGATATCCTTCGTTTAGACAGTTCCCGGTTTATAACTCTGTCGACAGACACGTCTCCCGGTATTTAGGGATATTACGATTTGATATGGCAAAAACGGTCTTATTGTCTCGGCGAATTGATGTTGACCCTGACCGTCGTTCGCATAAGCACAGTCTGATCTGGGTCATTATTGTTCATTATCCAGTCACTAACATTTAATCACTAATGTCTACACCGAACGGACTCTGTAGGTATATTAGTCGGTCAGCATCTGCAATCTGCTCGTGTCTGAGACAATAAGCGCGGTTTTGTCATAAATTATCATGTTAAAATTGCGTATTGCAAGCAACCCAACGTTTGCCAGCTACGTGTAGCTGGTGGCAGTTGGGTTGCATCATTTGTTTTATACATGCCATAACCTGTTCACTGTAAATATTTAAATATGTGTTTGTGTTTGAGAGGTGTCCTAGGGAAGATTGGTGCACGCCAACTTGGTTACCCTCTTTAAATAAAGAATTTACTTACTTACTTACTTACTTACTTACTTACTTACTTACTTACTTACTTACACTAGACATGAATCGACGCAACGGCAATCTTACCGCACATGATATCGCTCGGGATAACATTTCGTGACTGTATCTCGTATTGCGCTGACGTACTCATCATACATAGTCAGGCGACGGGCATTGGTGACGTGTGTTAAAGGTACATGCCCACTCAGTAGGCACAACATGTTCTTTATAGGAATTAAATAAGTATATAATTGTGAATGAATGTTTAATTCTCCAGAAAAGGTCATATCTACAGAATATACAAAAGTATCCGTCTCTATCTGTCTCCCTATATTATAACCTAATGAGTGGGCATGCACCTCTAACTAAGTAACTGAGCGAACGTTTTCAGAGGCGGATATGGAGGTGGGTTCCGAGGATGCAACCCGCCCCCGCGTTCAGCCATGGAGTTTACAAAGATCACAGTTTACCACCAGTTGGAGTCTGAATTTAAATGCCGTAAAACACAGGAAAGTGCATTTCGAAGAGCTAAACAATAAGACAACCCCCTAGTTGCGAACGGTAACTCTTGCAATTACTCCCGTACCGTCCGTAGCTAGCTAACAATTCGTTCCCTCGAATTGACAATTCGTTCCCACGAAATAACAATTCGTTCCCTCAATTTAATAATTCGTTCCCACGAATTAACTAATTGTTATATCGTGGGAACAAATTGTTAATTCGAGGGAACGAATTGTTATATCGTGAGAACGAATTGTTATTTCGTTGGAACGAATTAATAAAAATGATTTTCATGATTTTAAATTACAACAAAACTGTTCATGGAGTGTTTAATTACGATGGAACGTCTCTAAACCAGACTCCCTGGGAGGTCCCCATGTTGTCCGGTTTAGAGAAGTTCCAATCCACTGTATCAGCCATTTGTTTTACAGTGGAACGTCTCTAAACCAGACTCCCTGGGAGGTCCCCATGTTGTCCGGTTTAGAGAAGTTCCAATCCACTGTATCAGCCAATTGTTTTACAATGGATCCTATATAAACCAGACTCCCTGGGAGGTCCCCATGTTGTCCGGTTTAGAGAAGTTCCAATCCACTGTATCAGCCAATTGTTTTACAATGGGTCCTATATAAACCAGACTCCCTGGGAGGTCCCCATGTTGTCCGGTTTAGAGAAGTTCCAATCCACTGTATCAGCCAATTGTTTTATAGTGGATCCTATATAAACCAGACTCCCTGGGAGGTCCCCATGTTGTCCGGTTTAGAGAAGTTCCAATCCACTGTATCAGCCAATTGTTTTACAATGGGTCCTATTATAAACCAGACTCCCTGGGAGGTCCCCATGTTGTCCGGTTTAGAGAAGTTCCAATCCACTGTATCAGCCAATTGTTTTACAATGGATCCTATATAAACCAGACTCCCTTGGAGGTCCCCATGTTGTCCGGTTTAGAGAAGTTCCAATCCACTGTATCAGCCAATTGTTTTTACAATGGATCCTATAAACCAGACATCCTGGGAGGTCCCATGTTGTCCGGTTTAGAGAAGTTCCAATCCACTGTATCAGCCAATTGTTTTACAGTGGGTCCTATATAAACCAGACTCCCTGGGAGGTCCCCATGTTGTCCGGTTTAGAGAAATTCCAATCCACTGTATCAGCCAATTGTTTTTACAATGGATCCTATATAAACCAGACTCCCTGGGAGGTCCCCATGTTGTCCGGTTTAGAGAAGTTCCAATCCACTGTATCAGCCAATTGTTTTACAATGGATCCTATATAAACCAGACTCCCTGGGAGGTCCCCATGTTGTCCGGTTTAGAGAAGTTCCAATCCACTGTATCAGCCAATTGTTTTACAATGGATCCTATATAAACCAGACTCCCTGGGAGGTCCCCATGTTGTCCGGTTTAGAGAAGTTCCAATCCACTGCATCAGCCAATTGTTTTACAATGGATCCTATATAAAGGTCCCCATGTTGTCCGGTTTAGAGAAGTTCCAATCCACTGTATCAGCCAATTGTTTTACGATGGATTCTATATAAACCAGACACCATGAATACATGTGATCGTATTCTTAATGGGTTTCTTAGCCATATACCTCATGTTCATGATTGCAAAGCACATAGCTACGTTTCAGAATGGTCATATGCCTGATTTACTGTGGAACGTCTTCAAACCGGACACCCTGGGGATCTCCAGTTTAGAGAGGTTTCACTGTACTAGATTCCCGATCAGGCTACAAGCGTGTGCTATTTGATCACGGGATGTGCTGGTCACAAATCTCATAATCCCTATTGCTCCGGTCACATATTTACATCGAGGCGGGCATGGGGGATGCAATAATTGCTTTTATTACACTCTTGCAAATTATTTGCACGGGTTTCGCTGCGAGAGAAAACCTACGGAAGCCCATTAGGGCCACTTCATTTTTTTTAAATTTCCATTTATTCAAGATGTTTTCTTGAATTTTCAAGTTCTTTTCTTGAATTTTCAAGATCTTTTCTTGCATTTTAAAGAAAAGATATTTTCAATTCAAGAAAATAACTTGAAAATTCAAGAAAACATCTTGAAAACAAGATGTTTTCTTGAATTTTCAAGTTCTTTTCTTGAATATTCAAGATCTTTTCTTGAATTTTCAACAAAAGATTTTGAAAATTCAAGAAAAGAACTTGAAAATTCAAGAAAACATCTTGAAAATTCAAGAAAACATCTTGAAAATTCAAGAACAGATAAAACAAAGTGAAGTGGCCCTAATGGGCTTCCGTAAAAACCCGTAATCAACTCCTTACAAATTATATACCGTGAAGAGAACACCCGTAATTGCGCGCCTGTTTTCTTGGAAACCACGAACTACCATGCAAAATGTTTACTTTTTATTACAGTCAAAATAAAGTTACATGTATTTGAACACATTCCAAACATGCACTCAAATATATCTGGTTTATAGGAACAGCTGCGTAATTTGGATTTCAAAAAGTTTACATGACGTCACAATTGACGTCACACAACGTAACGTCAAAACGCGGGAAAACAAGTCATTGTATAACTATCCCACAGGTGATGGGAACAACTAATCTGATAGTCTGCTGTTACTTGTATAAGATACAAGGTGCGCAACAGGTAAATCAACAGGCTATTCAAATCCCTTGAAATTATATAAATCGTCACCTGACTGTAACAATTTACGTTGATTATTGTTAAAAAATACATTAATCGGCGTCACAGAGCCGTTTACCGTGTTAAAAAATGTCCTGTGCTTGCGATACAGGTAAGTTTTGTCAACCCATCAGGCCTAAAAAAAGTCGTCGTTATCGAAGGTCCCTGATTTGCCCTGATTTACAAAAATAGAATATGTTTACTGCTGGCATGGAGACCAATCCGCAGTGAATTGTAAGTTGTGTTCTGGTTGGCTGCTGTTGATGAGCGACCGGATCGCAGCGTATGGTACACTTGTTTTACTGACATCCACGATTTGAGGTGGAATGTCCTCAAATCAAGTAAGCAAGTGTTGTGTTGTTCGTAGCGGATTGCGTATTAGAGTCCGTTCTAGAAATAAATTGTAACAAAGATGCAATATGAAAATGTATTTAAAATTAATATGTATCGGTAACACTCGCGCCCGACCCACGGAGTAAACCGGCAGTTTGAAATTGTAAATCAAGTGAGCCGTATATGTTGCTAGATCGCGGGAACATCACAAGTTAAAATGTAATGAACTTACGATAATTGGAAGCGTTTGCTGCCGTGACTGGTCATAACATTTATGTCGGCGGTCAGCGGAAAACCATTTTCTGTTACACACATCTTTCATGAGCGGGAAAAGAAGGGAAGAAGGCCGCACTGACCTGCACTACATGCATCGCCTGCTGTGACTGAGGCTGTGTTGACTGGTTGTGTTTACGATTCGGTAAGCATGGAAAGATTATTATATCATTGGTGCAGTTATCTGAATATAACTACCGCCCATCTCCCAGCCCCCAGATCATAAAAGCAACATTTACATAAGGAAACGCCCCTTTATTTAATTTACTGATGACACACACATATTCCACCCCCACCCCCCCACCACACACACACAGTGTGACTCGCACACAAAGAAAACATTTGTTCTTCTTTCGCAGTCTGGCACGGCTATCTATCTCTATATTGTGATGTAACCTTCATTGCGGATTAGTAGCGGGTACATCACATCTTGTTCTGAGTACATAACTATTAATAGCTTAGAAAAGCACAGCTCACGGATACAGAAAATATAAAAGACAGATGAAATAGTAAAACACATCCGTAGAGCCGAGATTTTCTAAGCTACTCTAATTACATTGCACTACATAATACATAGAGCAACCTGTTGCATATAAAGCGGAATATGTGCAGTTACATCACATCCACCCCACTTTATTTTTCTGAATAACCCACGGTGATTTGGCCACATTTTGTTCTGGCAGATCTCATCCACATTCCTTACAATTGTCATTGCCAATCATTTCTCCCTCTCAGAATGTTTATGACCCTCACCAGTGACACCACAATCATTCCCATAAATATTGCAATCATGAATGACATACCGTTAATTTAACCAGGTGAGTTGATTATCGTGAAATAATGCACCAATGATTTTATCCTTACTCAAAAAAAACGAGTGAGCGTATCGAACCCAGTGTTTAACGGTAGAACGCAATCACAAGGGCATTATTTCTAGATAATAATCTCATCTAGTTAAATAAACATTTTTGTATGCATGTCACACATGATACTTTATAAAACAAAGCGAATCATGCATAACATGTGGCTAATAGTTGTGCAAATCAACTTTTTGAAATTTCCTGCCTCATTGGCATAGCAAAATAACCATATACATTATACAAACACGCATCACTGTTAGTAAAGATTACCAAATGATTATGTCTGTATTATGTATGACGGCACTCGTCATTTTCAAACTGGTGGAATAGTTACACTATTATACACTTATTTAATTCCTATAAAGAAAATGGAGTGCCTAACATATGGCACAGGCATTTGGCGTATTTCAGCTTTCATTGGTATAACTACATACATGTATGAAAAACAAGGCTCATAACTTTGGTCGGACACGACCTCGTATCATAACAAATTTCGCGATTTTATTAACGATAATGTAAATATTTTGGCAGAAAATACACATTTTCATTTGAGAAGTATTGTTATCTTGCTGAAAGCATAGTTGGAACATAATTATGCAAAGAATATCAAATTACAGCCGATTATCCTAAGTCTGACACTACCTCGTATCATAACAACTGAAATAATGTGTTTAGGGCTCTAATGTCAATATTGTAGTGGAAAGTTCATATGTTCATTTAAGAATTATCATTATCCTGCAGAAATACATAGAATGCATAGGCAATTACAATTTTAAACATTTTATTTTGTTATGATACGAGGCCGTGTCCGACCAAAGTTATAAGCCTTGTTATTCATATGTAGCTATACCGATGAAAGCCGAACATATGAGACCCCAACTTTAAATTGTCGTAAGTAATAAAACGATGGGCTGTTAAGTTTTTAAATGTTTACTTAGCACTTTGGGACAAATCTACGTGCACGTTTCTCAATCTTACAATAACTTCTCAATACTTTTGCCAATCGCTTAAATATGTATACACATGATACATATGAACATGCCTTACACACTCCACCACCCATTACTTCGACCTTCACCTTTGACCTTCACCTTTTCCACTTTAATTGTTTACTTGCCACTTTGGGACAAATCTACGTGCGCGTTTCTCAATCCTACACTAACTTTCACACACGCATTGCTCCAATGGTCCTCTACCGCCCTGTGACAAATCCACATTCGTCCTGCCCCCGCTAAGCACAGACTTGGTGCGTTTGAGACCTTAACATTCAGTTAAATGGTTTATAATTTGTGTTTCCTTGCTCGGATCTGCTTCACATTTCACACACGCATTGCCACAATGGTCCTCTACCGCCCTGTGACAAATCCACATTCGTCCCGCCCCCACTAAGCCCAGGATCAAGGTGCGTTCAAAACCTTAACCTTAATTAGTAAGATTATTACTGATCCTACTGCTTTTGGGAGGGGTCCAAGTGATTCTGGTGTGGCGAGGACCTGGCATCAGATCAGGATTATTTTGATTTCAGGGCTGAATATATAGAATTTTTATTGTAAATATTCAGTTCCGATTTAGGGATTTTCCCCCATTTGTACATGTACAGGTAATATATGGGATTTAGTACTAAACCCATTGATCCGGCCATAAATGACCAAACAAACATATCTACAGAATATTCAATATAAAGAAATATCTGTATCGCTATATTATAACCTGGCATATGGGACCCCAGCTTCAATATTACAATGTGGATTGCTTCATTATTTGCACACTTGATACATGTAAGCATTTGGAACATACTCATGCTGCCATTAACATGACCTTGGCAAATACTCAGAAATCTACTGTTATAATAATACACTTTTAATTATTATATTTTCAGGTCAGAAAGTGACACATGTAAAGTAAATGATGAACAAGACAGCGATGTGCCAACTGATGAGAAGTAGATGAGGCAGTAAGAGAAATAGTGGTTGAATATCATGAGTTGGACACTTTAGAAAGTGATGCTAAGCAGCATACATCTATCAATGTTTCACTTCTCTCTTCAGTGATATTAAACATATACCAGATTCAACCATGACAATATAAATGATAATGTTCAATGGTGCATGGATAATATTGTGGTGAAAGTTTGTGTACTAACTGACTTGTTTCATGTCATATTGAAAAATACACCAGTGCTTGTCTTCCTCGAGCAATTCACAAGAGATATAATGGATTCTATGAATATCAATGGTTGACACTTGCTGACATTTTGCTGAAAAGAAATATAGGCAAAAAAAACTAATTTTTTTCAGTGTTCATGTAGCCCTCAGAAATAAACAGGTTTACACAAAACAGACAGTAACCCATCCTTTTATTCACAGCTTGTACTGAGATCAACCACCAGCAAATCATTACTGTTCAATATTTACAAATTCTAGTATGCAACACATATCGTTTATTTAGCCAGGTAAACTGATTATCGTGAAATAATGCGTGAGTGAGTGTGTCCTTACGCTAAATAAACGAGTGAGCTTAGCGAACCAAGTTTATTTAGCAGTAGGACCCAATCACGAGGGCATTATTTCAAGATAATCAGTTTACCTGGCTAAATAAACGATATGTGTTGCATACTAGAATTTGTAAATATTGAACAGTAATGATTTGCTGGTGGTTGATCACGAGGGCATTATTTCAAGATAATCAGCTCATCTGGTTAAATAAACATTTCCTTACATTTCACACACAATTTTTCATAAAACAAACAAAGCCAATCGGGATTAAAATATGGTACAGATATAGGCAAATTAATTTCTGGAAGTAGGCTGTAGTGAAGGTGATTGTCTCGCGATTCAGAGGGTGTATCTGAGAACATGATTTGATTGGTCGAAGGAAACACAAAATGAAAACATGTCTTGGCATTTCATTACTAATGAAATACCAAGATGTGTTTTCATGGAAAGTAAGAAAAAGATGCTATATTTGTGGTCTTTATTGTTTTCTGTAGCATGATAAAGGTACCACAAATTTGTTATTGCTTTTTGATACTTGCTACTTCTGATTTCAATTGGGTTTTTGGCAATTTTAATTGGTTGTTTACGCAAATACGCAGCTTATCTGCAGCTCTGCTGAATTGTTTTTGATTTCAAAGTTGCACATCCCATGTATGTTTACGATAATAAATATGGTATGTACCGTACATGTACTTCATGCTATATTAATTATGTAATTACAACGAAGCTCTAGCTTCATACCCATCTGCTCAGATGGTCCTTTGCAGGACTGTGTTACATATTGTCAATTTAGGAGGCCAATGTGCAATGTGATGGATGGCAGTTGATATAATTGGTTGAAGTTTATCACCAGGTCATAGCAATGTTATTGTAACAAGCATAATCCTTTCAACATAACATACATGTACCTTTATAGTGGAATTTGCAAACAGTGTAAATGCAGATGAGCCGGCTTGCGACCAGTCAACTCATCAGGATATATATGCACTTTTTACAAGTAATTTTCATATGTTTTGGAGAAGAAAAAAACAACCCCTTTTTGTCGCGCCTGCTTTTAGCAGAGGCGCGACTATAGTCGGCGCTTTTTCGTCGTCGTCCGGTTTTTTTGTAAGGCAAATGCGTTAAAGTTATTTATTTTTCACAATATCTCTTTAACCCCTTGCCAGACATTGATAATATTTCACATCAATGTTTGTCTAGGGATGATGCTTCATTACGCACACCCCCACATCCAAATTTTGAAGGTCAAGGTCATTTATTTCCTGGTAATGTTCACCGGTTTTGTAACAGAAATGTGTTAAAGTTATTGTTTTTTCACAATATCTCTTTAACCCCTTGCCAGACATTGATAATATTTCACATCAATGTTTGTCTAGGGATGATGCTTCATTACGCATACCTCCACATCCAAATTATCAAGGTCAAGGTCATTTATTTACTTGTAATGTTCACCGGTTTTGTAACAGAAATACGTTAAAGTTATTGTTTTTTCACAATATATCTTTAACCCCTTGCCAGACTTTGATAATATTTCACATCAATGTTTATCTAGGGATGATGCTTCATTACGCACACCCCCACATCCAAATTCTCAAGGTCAAGGTCATTTATTTACTTGTAATGTTCACCGGTTTTGTAACATAAATGCATTAAAAGTTATTGTGTTTTCACAATATCTCTTTAACCCCTTGCCAGACATTGATAATATTTCATATCAATGTTTATCTAGGGATGATGCTTCATTACGCACACCCCCACATCCAAATTTTGAAGGTCAAGGTAATCTATTTACTAATGTTCACGGTCAAATGCCTCGGCAGGCGCGACACCGCTTCCGTGGCGGAATTCTTGTCATAATGGACTAGCATGAAAATCATTTAGTGACAATTAGATCGGTAAATTAACATATCAAAATCTGTTCCAGTTATTTAGTGTTGAAAGGGTTCATGTGCCTTATCTTGATCGGCAATGTTTGTTAGTCACAGGGGATAGGAAAATTAACATCTAGTGGTGTCTTCTAAATAAAAGTCAAGCTGAATCTCGGATACATTTGTATGTTACATTGTACAGCAGGTGATGAAAGGGGAGTAATAAAAATTGATTTCTATCATATTTCTGAACACATTGTATCGGCAATTTGTTGTCTGGAGTGGGCGGCTTGTCAAGAGCATGCATAGGGTAAATTTAACGATGGTATTCATCCTTGCCAGAATCTCCCTAATTTGGCCCTCCGGTACAGTTCATTTTCGGCTTTATTGTTGCTTCAGAGATGTCACCTATTATAAAGGTAGAAAGATTATTACTAATCCTATTACTTTTAGGGAGTGTGGCTAAGTGATTCTAGTGATTCTAGTATGGTGATGATCTGGCACCAGACCAGGTTATGGTACTAATTTTTCTGTAAATATTCAGTTCGGATTTTGAGATTCTCCTCCCCCAACCTCCTTTCCATACAGGTTAAATATGTACTCGGCTTAGCGTAGTTTCTTATAAAGTTAGTAGTCTATTAATAAATACCATAAAAATCACCAAACATGTTAGATCCGCTGTATAAAATACCCCAAAACAGTATATTTATCAAATCGATACACAAATCAAATTATTATGGCTCGGCGACTGCTGTGACAGAAACGTTTTCAGATCAATACCCCACCCACAGAACTATTCAAGTAACCATGCGTTGACACAACCTGGAAAGTTATCCGATAAACTTCTTAGTAGTACTGTACAGGTGTAATTCTCTGTTTTGTTTAGCACAAAGGAATGTAGATTTCAAATTGTGAAAATAATTTAAAGTAAAAAATGCAAAAATATACAGTAGGTAGCAATATGAAAATAGCGCATTTTAGCTTGCACTTGCAGTCAATGAGACCCCGGTTTGTTTACACCTAAATCTACAACAACAACCACAATGACCATATATGGTAAACTGTAACTTGGTGTATTATTAAATACTATTTAGTATTAAAATGATAAATAAAATATATTAAAAATAAACTTAAATATCAGTAGACACTGTAACTTAAAAAAAATAATTTTAAATCATACATTTGTAATATTTTCCTTTCGCGATTTTTAGCCAATCAGGCCGCAGCATCTCTCTCCAACAAAAATGGCCGTTGTAAAATAGGTCGATTGAATTTCCTGATGAAGAAAGATAAAAATCGGATTTTGTCCACAAGTAAGAAACATAGCGAGCATACCAGGATGTGTACTTCACTGTGGACGTATACACAATCGGTTTAAATGTAACATTATAAATGTCGACGTGTTGAACGTCTACAAATACTCGATAATGGGATTTGAGCAACAATTCAGGGACCCTCGATAACGACGACTTTTTATTTTTCCGGGAGGACTAGGTTACAAATCTAGTGCTGTACCACAGGCGCAAGGTACTCTTACACCCAGTAAACGGCACCGAGACCCGGACTGGTGTATTTTCACAAATATTAAACATCAAACGGAATAGTAAGGTACCGATTTCTATCATATTAACAGATTTTTAAAAGGCACGTCTTTCACTTCGTAAAGTTCGTTGCTAACCTTTAATATCTATATATATATACACCGTCATGTGATTTTTTTTCCCGTCACCTGTGAACTATCCATGCGCACATCACAATTCATTGATTATAATCTCAAAAATAGACTATCTCCTGATTAGGTCTTATTATCTCCTAATTAGGAGATACTAAGTCCTAATTAGGAGATAATACGACCTAATTAGGAGATATTATCTCCTATCCTGTTATAAAAGTTATTTCTTGCTGTTATTTTCTGAATCGTTTGACTTGTTATGCTTGATTGGCTTCACGTCATTGTCAATGTCATCTTCGATGTTGGCGTCGTCAGCACCGGAATTGACGACTGGCGACCGACAAACCTTCGTTGCCTTGGTGACCGTGACCACATTCCAATGGCTATCCGGACAATTTCCCATAGCGCAGTTTTTTCCGCACCAGTCGTCAAATCGGGGCAGGCTAGCTGTAAATGACACTGTTTTAATATAGGAATGAATGGACTTGGAAAAGTCGCGGGAATACTGGACGAAGGCCGGAAGGCCTCGTCCAGTATTCTCGCGACTTTTCCAAGTGTATATCCCCGATAAATTCCACAAAAAGGCCATTCATTCCTTATAATTCCAGCATTTGAAATAAATTCATCAAGAAAATGTGTTTATTTTCCGTTTTCTTAAGAATTATTTTAACTGCGCCTCACGGTTACGGAAAGTAGTTCGACGTGGGAGTTTACTGGGATATAAATTTTGGACAGAGAATGTTAAAATGTTAGAGAATTGTGTAAATATTTTTGTGCTGGAATTATTTAAAATTGGACTCCCACACCCCACCTTGTAATAAAAGGAGACATATTTACATGTTTCGTCCATTCTTTAGATATGACATTTTTCGGGCAAAATAAACATTCATTTACCATTTCTGGACGTGATAATTGTCATTATTATACATATACTTTGTTTTAAAACAAACGCAAGTGCCACACTTGATATCAGGAGCATGTTTCCTTACATTTATTTGTTGATGTGCAGTGATCATACTTTATAATATGTCGATAAAAATAGTTATTCGGGTGACGCATTTAACAGATATAAACAACTTAAAAATGTCTTGCATTATTTGCATATCCAAACAGCCTGATACAACCGCGCGTCTCTATCTGTGTAATTAAATATTAATAAATCATTGTATCTGCATAACGGACATACGTCATGTTTTACAACTGTTTGGAATAGTTACACAATTAGTCACTTTTCTTAATTCCTATAAAGAACATTTTGTAACTAATAGTAATAGATGGGACCCGGATAATGAAAGTGAATGCGTTTAACGTCACAACAACAGCTAAGGTCAAGTCTCGGTTTCAAGTCTCCAAAATACCAATGGAATGTAAGTATGGTTTCATCGCGAAATTGAGACTTTTTTTCTTTCTTTTCAGAAACGTCTAAAAGAGGTAGAGTCGACAGAACACCACTATAATACATTGTAGGTAAGGTCGGGTGGCCCGCACCACAATACTTTTCTATGCATAGCATTGTAGAACCCTACTGTTCACCCTCCCCTATGGGGGTGAACAGTAGGGGGTTCTATAGTCATCGCCTAGTGTAACCCCTGTGAAGTACAACTGTATGTATAGATGAGTAATAAAAGGTATCTGCGTTCAACATCGTACTTTTGTAATTGTGGACTATAGTACCCCCTATTGTCCACCCTCCCCTAGTGTAACCGGGGTTACACTAGGGGAGGGTGAACAATAGGGGGCTTTATATAGCACACCTTTGAACTTCTTGACCGTTTCCTGCACGCAACATGGCGCACAGTTCTCAGCAGAAGAGCACTCCGCGCTTGTCATGTCGGCTTCAGGACCTGTCGGAGTCGAGGACGTAGGCAGGGGCACGAATGGACCTTTATTCGCACCAGTGGGAGGGATGTCGCCAGCCGGGCGAGAGTTGTCGTCATCCGGGGAAGAGTTGTCGGCACCAGGAGGCGTATTGTCACTACGGTAACCTCTGTCACTACCGCTGTTTCTTCCTGAAGATTGTTCGTCACTGGATTCTGACATTTTATCTAATAAAGAAACAGTCACGCGTATTTGGTTCTATAAATGACGTCAACACAGTCTCCGTCATTGGGTATTGACAAGAAGAAAACAATTTTACCGATTACAATTACTTGAGAACTGGCAAAAGCATACATAACATACCGTGGTAATGGTAGCCTTCAGTAACACCCGTGTGTGTAATCCACGGCCAGCGATTTGATTCGATATGATTTATTGGTGTTTAACGACCTATCAACAGCTAAGGTAATTTAAAGTCGGGCCAACGGGTTTGATCCCGCATGTAACATGCTGCATTGGGGAGAAAATCCCAAAATCAGAACGGAATATTTACATCGAAATAAATAATATATTCAACCCTGAAATTAGAAAGACCAGTAGCCTATTTCACCAACATTGCAAAGTATACTTTTCTAGCAAAGTATTCTTTGAGGGAGAAATTTTCAAATTAAGAATAAATTTATTAATTTTTATTATACTGAATTTATTACATTATCACAGCCATTTTGGCTGTGATAATGTAATAAATTCAGTATAATAATTCTGCATACTTTTAATCATCAAATATATGCAGTTGTTAGTTATATATGAAATAATGCATTTCATGAAACATTAGGGGATAACCATGCTTTGTTTTTCGATTTGGAGCGGTATATGGGAGGTTTTATGGTCTGTGAATCAGTTTTACGGCGACGCGTTAGCGAAGCCGTAAAACTGATTCTCAGACCATACAACCTAACACATACCGCTCCAAATCGAAAAACAAAGCATGGTTATCCCCTCTAATGCTCCCTGCTTTCTGCAACGTCGTAGCATATCACGAACAGTGATATTCTTCAATACGTTAGCAGGTTGTTGTCGTCATCGATAAACGCCTCATACCAAATGAATTTGAAGAAATGTAACTCCGCCGAAGAATATTCCCATTTCAAATTGAGATTAACGGGACTTTTCTTAGACATCAATATATTTATTCAACTGTAATGTTTATTTTAACAATTGTATTGCTTTTATATGTGTAGTTGCAACAATTATTTGCTTTTATTCGTTTAAAAAAATGCCAATATTTCTACATTGGGTTCGTGTGATTTTTACAAAGGAAATGTCAACAACATGGTGTGTCAACAGGCCTAGGATTTCCTTGGATTTACGTCTAATTCAGGTGATTACCCATCTGCAATATAGTTTAGTATGTATACTGATGTATGTGCACTTTGGAATTCGCAAAGTTATGGGCTATGCTAGTACTGATATATTGAGTTTGCATTTGAGCACTTTACTATATTCTTCTGCATTTCGGGCGGGTGGGGTAATATTTTTGGGAATTTGTTGAAGGGCCACCACATTGAAGTCATATTTGGCAGTCGTTGGTAGATTCTCTTTTCCACTTTGGTTTGTACAGGTCAATATGGCAGAATGGATAACCGAAAATGCACCGAAATTAATTTGGAAATATTTGCATTCCCCGCCGCTGGCCATTGTTTACAAAAGCGCGCAGGGTTACATAAATCTGTCAAGTTGTAAAACACAGACTGGTAAAACGGAGATTTTATATGCTGTGATTTTTCATATATTATAGGCTGTGATTTCAATTGACCAATCAGATGTGAGCTTTCTATTTTCGGTGCATTAGAATAAATGATTACTCCCTCAAAGTATACTTTACTAGAAAAGTATACTTTGCAAGTTTGGTGAAATCGGCTACTGATCTGGTGCCAGATCCCTATCACACCAAATTCACTTGGCCCCTTCCCCTAAATGTAATAAGGATAAGGAATAATCGTATTACTCAAAACAAGGGGTATAAACAGATTAAACTCTAACATACACGAATGCCGAAGACGTACCTGATGGCCAAACCAGGTCTCCGTTTGAGATACCGGTTAGGATGAATCCCGATCGTTAAATTACCAATCACATGCTCCCACATGCTCCCACCTGCCACCAGCAAACTACATACTGGTATACGGCCTCTGACAGAGAACAGGAAAATGTGGTATGTTGGCACATGTATGCTCCCGGAAGCATGGACAGCTATATTTACACCTTATATAATTCCAGCACAAAAATATTTACACACTTCCCTAACATTTGATTGGCCCGTAGCAAGTCTCTGTCCATAGTATATCCATGGCCCGTAGCAAGTCTCTGTCCATAGTATATCCCAGTAAACTCCCACGCCGAACTACTTTCCGTAACCGGGAGGCGCAGTTAAAATAATTCTTAAGAAAACGGAAAATAAACACATTTTCTTGATGAATTTATTTCAAATGCTGGAATTATAAGGAATGAATGGCCTTTTTGTGGAATTTATCGGGGATATAAATTTGGAAAAGTCGCGGGAATACTGGACGAGGCCTTCCGGCCTTCGTCCAGTATTCCCGCGACTTTTCCAAGTTTATACCCCGATAAATTCCACAAAAAGGCCATTCATTCCTATAATAACCGATAGGATAAAATAAACAATTGGCGGTAAAAAATTACAATTTTCGAAAAAAAAAATAAAAAAAAAATATTTTTTTTTTTCGAAAATTGTAATTTGTTATCGCCAATTCTTTATTTTATCACCAATTGCGAAAGTGGCTTTTTCCAAGTTTATACCCCGATAAATTCCACAAAAAGGCCATTCATTCCTATAATAAATCCACAATGCAAACGCCCAGTCAACGTATTGGGTTTACATCCCAATACAATACAGTAGATAAACGTGACGTCGCGCGATGTTGGTGATTGGTTAAAGTACGCAACGTCGCTATTCCAGGAATTGCAACAAAATGACGTAAAACAAGATTATTGTTAATATTAACGCCATATTTGGTTATTTACAGTTTTGAAAATGTTCTGTTCAGTTCAGAAAATGCAGTGTAAATATAAGTAATAAAACCATGGGCTCTTGCGTTTACTGAGTTGAACAATACATTTGGTATGTTTAAAGTTTGCGAGGAGTCCTTCGGACTCCACGTACCTTAAACATATCAAATGTATTGTACACCCCAGTTAACGCTACAGCAAATATTCCTTAAGTGCAGCACTATCATGTACTGAAATGTAATCCTTCAAGGGATATAAAGTTAAATGACAGAATAGAGAGGTTCCGGCAAACATCTGGCGAGGCTCTGCCGAGCACATCCCGATTCCGTGCCGCGCCAGATATGTTTTCCCATTCACGGCACTAACCTACTATTCTATTTATCCCGCCAACACCTACAAATAGCTTCAAAGTGCAGAACAAATAACCCCAGTCACCGCACATATTCATACACAGTGATTAGGTCGTATTGACAGGATATAAAAAATGTTACCTCCTCCGTGCTCAGATTTCCTCAAAACACCGTCTTCCGATTCCTGATTGGTGTTATCGGGGTCAGAGGTCATGGTTGCGCAGTGGGCTAGCTGTGGAGATGGCCCCTTGCAATGGTCCTGCAATCGACAAGCGTTTAATGAGTGTGCTTTATATGGACTGCCAAATCTACATAACATCAAATAATTAATGCTAGCTCTAACTATGTACAGCTAGCTCCAAATCATTTGAAGAGCTCTCTAACTCATTTGGAGCTAGCCCTAAATATTTAATGCTAGCTCTAATTTATGTGGAGTTGGCGTTCCATATCTTTATTTATCATGCCATTAATGCATTCTCGCACTGATAACAGTTGCCTGATAAACCAAAGTTATAACAGGTCAATGCACTTCTGAGCATGTGCAAAGTTTATCAGGCACTTCCGGTCAGAACAACGTCATTTCATTGGCGGTTTACGTCACATGACGTAAACACGCGACGTTACGTTACGTAAACAAGTTTGAATTCGGATGCACTGAACGCGCGTAAAATCAAGGTAAACTCAATAAATAAATGTGTTTTTCTGACGTTGAACGAATGGCATGTTAAATAGAATACCAGGCAAGTGTCTTTTGATATCAAGTTTATCAGGCTCGGCTGAAAACGCGAGGAATGGCTCAGCAAGCTTCGCCATTCCTACGCGTTTTCAACCTTGCCTGATAAACTTGATATCAAAAGACACTAGCCTGGTATTCTCTATATAGCGGGTGGATAAAACATACCAACATGTTTAAAGTGTCAAATCTCGTATAATTCAGTACTTTGACATTTGGAGTTATTATTTTATCCTTCCGATTTATGCTCTGTATAGCATTGGAGTATAAGCATTATACTATGTGGCTGCAACTGAATAAATTACGCTGATGTTTTTGAGGATTTGGGCATGTATTCCCAAACACTTCAACGCAATTTGGTATAAAGGCCAATGTGTATGATCACATGGTACTAACAACAACAACAAGTACTGAAACTTCCATTTGGTGGTCTCTGTATATTGGCCCAAACTTCTGTCGTTTTTGCGAAGAATCGATTTCCGTGTCTACCGACACGGAAATCGATTCTTCGCAAAAACGACATTATTGTCTGTTCCACGAAACGCTGCCCAAGATTTATTGCTATAAAAACACTCCAAACTGCTTATTTTTTTTATATAAAACAATGTAAAACTATTTTTTAGAAATGAGCCTACTTTTTATTTCAAGAAAATCCGTCTAATAACAAAGTTATTTCGAATAAACAGTCATGGATGGGCTTTTGCATTATAAATTAATTTCACCGATTTTTAGTTGTTGACAATAAAACAAGAAACTGCTATGCAATAATCACTTCCGTCAACAACAACAACAACTATTTTTGCGAACTGAACACAAATCTTAATAAATTTGTTTATTAACATCATTTTCTGGCATATAATTGAAACAATTTGCATTAAAATATATCAATTAATCATTTAATCTTCATATATTTAGCGAATATCATTCATCCATAAGGTTCCAAGTCGATCTGATACTATTGCTAATACGTCCTAATGTATTGTAAATTGTGAATGCTAACGAACTTGATTCGATTAAACTCGTGACCTTCACCAACCAATCAGCATTTAGTAAACCAAGTTGTCCGCCGGAAATTCGTCCGGCAAAGAAACTGGCTCACAGGAAGTGACTATATACTTCCGCCGGAAATGACGTGTGTATGGTGTTCCCAAGTCATACCATTAGAGAATGTAGATTTACACCGGTGTCGATGTGCGAGGATATGTGTAATTACTTTTGCGTGGTAGGAACAGCGTGCCAACCTCAGCTGGGCGTTGTCAATAGATACGAAAGCTGTAGCAGATGATGATGACATCATGTTGTATTTTGACCAAATTCTCGGCATTTTCTTCTGTAATTCATGTACGAACACCGAGAAATGGAGGCTCGATTCCTTTATTTTTTATTTTTCAACCTGGCAAGATTTGCTCTCATAAATACGAGGTTAGTGTCTTGTTTTTGATGATGAAATCCAGCAAGCAGTTCGATGCTAGAAAAATGTTGAAAATCTGATCGCACGTGACATTTTAACATTGCAACCCTGCATTCAATTCTTGATTTATGGCTATTACTTCATTATAGGACCGAAATTCAAAAAATAAAAAGATGGCTCATTGCTAAATTTTGCTGAAAAATGATCTTATGCTAAAAAATAAGAGTTTTAGGGTGTTTAAATAGGTGTAAAAGTTGGGCAGGTTAACGTGAAACAGACAGTAGTCTGTGTCAAACTCCCTGGACCACCAAATGCAGCTCATGAAGACGCGTTTGCTGCTCCATATTTCATAGACATCCGTTGCATATTAAGGAAAATATCAAATAATACTTACTTTGGAGTGGGCGAGCTTTCATCACTTTCAGCTGTTGTTGTTTTTGTTGTAACCACATGATCATGCACCTTGAAGGCGTACTCAAAAATCATGTGACCTGCGTACGATCGATTCAGTGTCAAATCGCCAATCAAGTAATAGTACCGTAATTTGATAGCAGGCAGAGGGCGGCGCTCTGTTCAAACGTAACATGTGCACGCGAATGGAGACGGGCCAAATAATAATATACTTATAGTTCACATACCAGTATTGAATTTTTAATAAACTAAGTTATTGCAAATTGAATATGTGAACTATACATATTACTTAAAGACATATGAGACACGCCATGTGATACTGTATCTTCGGATATGTGCATAATTTCATTAAATACGTTTTCAAAATTTACAATATTTTTCATAAATAAAGTGAAAAACTGACAATATTTTCAGAATTATGTCACCTTTTGACGCCATTTTCGGAATATAATGTAAATTTTGTAAAAGTATTTCATGAAATTACGCAATTGTCCGAAGGTACAAAACCACATGGCGTGTCTCAATTATGACTTGTAAGTGTGTACCGTCATGGCGTTGTATTGCTGGCAGTTGATGATGCGCACATCAGCGCAGTTAACAAAGTGTTCCTGATCGCCAAACCCTTGACCGCACTGTCCGCTGGCGTCACACCCCCATGTGTTACCTGTGGGTGGATATAGAGAATAGTAGGTTAGTGCCATGAATGGGAAAACATATCTGGCAAGGCTTAGCCGTACCAGATATTTTTCCCATTCACGGCACTAACCTACTATTCTATTTATCCCGTCAACACCTACAAATGGCTTTAAAATTCAAAAAAAATAACGCACATATTCATACGCAGTGATTAGGTCGTGTTGACAGGATATTCACGGCACCGTGTTTCACGGCACATACGCACAGTGTTGACGGGATAAAGGTGTAATATTAGGCCATAAAAAGTACTTTGGTTCTCAGATATCGCCGCGTCAGAAAAATCCCTGCGCGTCAAGCATTTTATCGTCATGGAGAAATAAAATCATACTGAAAATTCGCCACATGTTCAATAAAAAATACTAGCATGCAAAACTATGTTAAATACAATAATGTCAGACGAAGAGCTGATGATTTTCCACATCTGAAGAGATTATAGTAACTTTATAGAACATGCTCATTGTTATATGCATCAGAGACGAACATCTCCAATAAAATATTTATATTCCGTAGGGTTCCAGATAAGGAATTAGTAATTGAGTATTGTCACTCCATCATTTCTAAAGCAATTGGTTATTTCAAAATGATAATTGTGTAAAATAGAACCACACTAGTGTTTACTCATCAACAGACCGCACAGATTGGATAGTTAGCTTCTAAATGAAAACACATCTTGGTATTTCATTAGAATTGTCTCCTTGGAGACAATTCTAATGAAATACCAAGATGTGTTTTCATGGAAAAATAAGAAAATATGCTATATTTGTGGTCTGTTTATTGTTTTCTGTAGCATGATAAAGATACCACAATTTTTTTTATTGCTTTTTGATACTCACTACTTGGGTTTTTGGCAATTTTAATTGGGTATTTACGCAAATACGCACCTTATCTGGAGCTCTAATAATTCCGCAAACTCCTTGTCTGAGAAACCAAAGTACTTTATTTTCATGATCTTAGTTTCATTGATTTACCATTTAACTAGTAATATTTAATAGTCATATGGGTAGATATGTAGACTGGAATACTTTCTGTCAGACTAGCATTTTCATAATGTATTTAAGGAATAAAACCATCGGCTGTTGTGTTTACTGGGGTGAACAATACATTTGGTATGTTTAAAGTTTGTGAGGAGTCCTTCCGTTTACTGGGGTGAACAATACATTTTGGTATTTTTAAAGTGCGTAGAGTCCGAAGGACTCCTTGCAAACTTTAAACAGACCAAATGTATTGTTCAACCCAGTAAATGCAATTCGGACTCCTCGCAAACTTTAAATAGACCAAATATATAGTTCACCCCAGTAAACGCAACAGTCCATGGTTTTATTACTTATATTTACACTGCATTTTTTATAGTTTCAAAAATGTAAATAACCAAATATGGCGTTAAAATTAACAATACTCTTGTTTTCCGTCACTTTGTCGCAATTCCAGGAACAGCGACGTGGCGAACCAATCAACAACATCAACAACATCGCGCGACGTCACGTGTTTATAGTGTATTGTATTGGGATGTAACGAGTGAGCGTTTGCATTATTAATTTATAGAAGGTGCAAATATTACCTTGTGGACAGTTAAATATAAGGAGAAAACAAGGTAACATACCTTGTATTCTCCTCATATTTAACTGTCCACAAGGTAATAACGCTCAATCGTTACATCCCAATACAATACAAGGCATGCTTGATTAAACAAGCAGACGCTCGAACATGGATCAACGAATGATATGGCCATGT
>CM055279.1:16253309-16268437 GCA_029237695.1 Conchocele bisecta
GGTAATGTTCTACCTGTGACTTTCAAAGGGGTTATCTACGTCTCATCAACTGCAAAGCATAGGGGGATAATGTCCTACCCAATGACGTCGAAAGTCAGCGGAACTGAGCTATGACTGTTCTGTCAATTTTCGACGTCACTTAAAGGTACATGCCCATTCAGTAGGCACAATTGTTCTTTATAGGAATTAAATAAATAAATGTGTCACTATTTCACCAGTTAAATGTGTCACCTGAAAATAATAATATTTTCAACAGATTATAAAGTATAATTATTGCACATCAAAACATAAATACAGAGAATACATAATAATTCCAGTTAACATTTTAAGGAAACACGGTTATCGACCCTGATATCAGTATGGAAATGTACGTCTGATAAACAATGTATAATAATGTCAATCAATACGTGGGGTATTGGTGAATGAATGTTTATTTTGCCAGAAAATGCCATATCACTCACTATGTAAAAACAGTTAAACCTGTGAATAAAGGCCAGTCATGGTAGGAGATAAAGCTGACCTT
Organism: Conchocele bisecta; assembly: GCA_029237695.1. Classification (NCBI taxonomy): domain Eukaryota; kingdom Metazoa; phylum Mollusca; class Bivalvia; order Lucinida; family Thyasiridae; genus Conchocele; species Conchocele bisecta. Next base: position 16,253,833 of record CM055279.1, read on the forward strand.
TGTTCACAGGTGGTCTTTGTTCGCGGGTTCTTTTACATAGTAATTGAATACATAGGAAAACAGAAGTGTGACCGTTATTGACTGGTAATTGCTAATCTTTTAGGACATGAGCGACTCCTCGTCCGAGGAGTAAACCGGACCCTTGTGTACACGTTACGTTACGTTACGTGTACACAAGGGTCCGGTTTACTCCTCGAACGAGTTGACTCATATAAATTCCATCGACAAAAAGCCGGAACCATATAATACATTATAAATTACCAGCGTCAGCGACTATTCTACGAGATAATGAAGGCCTTTTTTATGGATAGTTCACTCACTTCCTAAGCACACCTGGACAACTATTAAAATGACACACGCAAATATCTGTGGTTGTGACCGACGAAACGGGACGTACGTCGTCGGTGGACAGTCTAGCTTGTGAACTACTAGTATAACTCCGGGGCCCGCTTCACTAAACTTCGCACGACTAAGAAGTCTGTCTGTCCTAAACTAAAAGTTACTGCACGGTTGCAATTAGTAGCCGAATCTGACAAACCTTTGTTCGAATTTCTCAGATTGAATGACACGGAACAGGAGACATGGACATTTTTTTTATTAATTCGTTCCCACGAGATAACAATTCGTTCAATCAATTTAACAAGTCGTTCCCTCGAATTAACAATTCGTTCCCACGATACAAGAATTCGTTCCGTCGAATTAACAATTCGTTCCCACGAAATGATAATTCGTTCCCTCAATTTAACAATTCGTTCCATCGAATTAACAATTCGTTCCCACGATATAACAATTCGTACCGACGATATAATTTGTACAAAATGTTCTTAATAGGAATTAAAATAAGTGTCTACAATATAATTGTGTAAATATTTCACCAGTCGCAAAATATGATCGTTTAATAATCTTTAATTACTGATGGAGACGCGCGGTTGTATCAGACTATTTTGATACGGAAATGAGGCATGACCTTTTTAAATTATAAATCGGATGATAATTGCACATCAAAAAGTAAATAGAGAGAATAATTAAGTTTAAGGAAGCATCTCGATTATCTCCCCTAAAATCAAAGAGGCACTGCACGTTTGATATACAAACAACAGCATAATAATGCCAATTAATGTCATATGTAAATAATGGACGAAAAAATGTGTCTCCCTAAATTACAACCTGGGATGTGGGAGTCCAGGTTTAATAAAAAATGTTCCGAAAAAACATGTTCCGCGAACAAGACTATTTTTTTAACGTTTTATCTATTTGAAGGAAATTTTCGGCTGGAAGACGTGAATAATGTGTTTTTTATCATACCAGGTGCCCGTTTCACTATTGTTGCTACTTATAGTAAATGACCGGGTATGGAAGGCGTTCTAACCAATTCCCACCCTGAAAGGTACATGCCCACTCAGAAGGCACACGGTGTTCTTTATAGGAATTAAGTACATGTAAGTGTATACTTGTGTTACTATTCCACCAGTTTTAAACATTACGTGTGCCCGCTATATACCATACCCCAAAATGTAAATGATTTGATTTAATGACGGCACTGGCTCGATGACCTTGCATGTCGGGACCGACTATTTAAGACGCCATCCGAAAATACTAGGTATGGAAGGTCTTTACCCATTTCCCACCCTTAAATATAAGAAATACAAGACTAGGCTATAACGAAGTTGTTGTGCCCAAGGACAAGGTGGGAATCGAACCCGGCGTCTCCCACAGTCCGACGCTTTGCCCATCGAACCCGGGGTCTCCCACAGTCCGACGCTTTGCCCATCGAACCCGGGGCCTCCCACAGTCCGACGCTTTGCCCATCGAACCCGGGGCCTCCCACAGTCCGACGCTTTGCCCATCGAACCCGGGGTCTCCCACAGTCCGACGCTTTGCCCATCGAACCCGGGTCTCCCACAGTCCGACGCTTTGCCCATCGAACCCGGGTCTCACAGTCCGACGCTTTGCCCATCGAACCCGGGGTCTCACCCAGCAGTAACCGACCGACGCTTTGCCCATCGAACCCGGGGCCTCTCACAGTCCGACGCTTTGCCCATCGAACCCGGGGTCTCCCACAATCCGACGCTTTGTCCACTGAGCTTATCCGGCCACAATTACTCCATTATTGATTGGACATTATTATACATTTTATATCAGACGTAAATTTACACACTGATATCAGGGGCGATAACCGTATTTTTTTAAAATGTTAACGGACATTAATATTTATTCTCTGTATTTATTTTTTGATGTGCACTGATCATACTTTATAATCTGTCGACAACTTTATTATTTTTCAGCTGACGCATTTAATTAGTATAAATAATTAAGAAATAGCTATGCCTCGTTTGCATATGAAAATAGTTTGATACCACCTCGAGTCACTATCAGTAAAATATATATTACTAAATGATATATTTATAGCGGCGACTCGTAATTTTTAGAACTGGTGGAATAGTGACACAATTATACACTTATTTAATTCCTATAAAGAACAGTGTGTGCCATTGAGTGGGAATGCACCTTTAAATATAAGCCGAAAAAATAAAAAATATGGTAAGTGTTTTGTTTGTTGTGAATTACTAATAGCAGGAGCTGACTTAATCCGGTACACGATTCCCAAACTATCAAGTGCGTGACGCGAACAAATCGTGTACTCGAGTTACCCGTATCTATATATGATGATGAAGTTAAACAATTCCCTCATTTCGATTTGAAAACAAACGAGCACTGACGTTTATTGTTGGATACATACATAAGCGGTGCAACATCAAGATGTAAGTAGTAATTGTTTGTATTTAAGCTATATGAACAATGACTTTAACGCAAGTTTAGTTATTTTCATAATGCGTATATACCTTCAAATTATATAATTAGTAATAGTTGTTGTTCATATATTGGATTGTTAATAAATTAATTTCGTAGCGAGCGCAAGCGAGCAAGAAATTAATTTATTAAAAATCCAGTATGTGAACTATAACGTACTTATTGTTTACCAGCCCAGTCGCGAAGCTCCGCCCCTAACAGTGATTTTGAATCGCTATACTAGCATGTGATTGGCGGTGTGACACGAAGTGAGCGCGTGTGTGGGCGATAATATGCTCTGCGTCTCGTGAACTGATGACAACAAGGCATAACATCAGTTGTAAATATAGCGCTGAACATTTAATGATTAATTTAATACATATTGGCGAAAGCGTCGCAATATGCGATTAATTGAGGCTAAATGCCGTTCTTTCATTGGTCGAGAAACTTGGGTAAACAATAAATATAAGTTACTGCAACGCACGCGAAATACAAACAGTAAGAGACATTGTTTTATTTAATAGTTGGCCGTTTGTTCTCGTGTATTTTGACAGTATATTTAACTCTTTGTATGCTGGGAAATTTGTGGGCTATAAACAGTTAAAAAATACCAGACGACAATTCATTATAGCTTCATTATAGCCGGAGGACTCCATTCTAATGAAATTCCAAGACATATTTACAGAGAGAAATAAGAAACATACTCGAGAGTTAATAGTGTTCGTATAATGTGTACTTTATATGTGGCTGTGACTGGCGAAATGGGGTTTATGGGTTCTGTGACCAATGTACATGTATATCCAGACCAGCCTGTGCATCCGCTCTGTCTGATCCACACAGTCTGATCAGGATCTGCAACGTTCGCCATTCCATCATTGAAACACACGTCATGCTTCTAGCAAGCCATACAGATCATCACCGCGCTAATGAGTGTGTTATTTGATCAGGACCTACACTGGGCACAAATCTCATAATAACAACACAGATACAGACGAATCTTTGACTTCCGTGTGGTATGGAACCGGCACCGGGTCAAGTTATTCTAATTACAGGGCTGAATATATTTTTATCGATGTAAATATTCCGTTCTGATTTGGGGATCAATGCAGCAGGTTAAAACGGGATCGAACCCGCTTGTCCCGCCTTACATGACCTTAGCTGTTGATAGGCCGTTAAATATCAATACACAAACAAACAAATCTGAGACTGTTTTCTGTAAATAAAGTTGAACTCTGTATATGTAGCAGTTCCCGTGAAATAGAGAGCTGCTCTCAGTATCATATTTGAAGGGAAGAGTGAAGAATGGGGCTAACTCCCTAATAGAGTTATCACCCTTCTTCCACAGAGGCGTTTAACCCTTTCAACCCTAAGGAACTGGAATGGACTGTGATATGCTAATGTTCCGACCAATCCAATGGTCACAAAATGATTTTCAGATTCGTCCATTTGTGAAAAGGGGGGCGTTTCTGTTCTCAAAAACATTAAAATTACTTTCAAAAAGTGCAGATCCTGATGAGACGGCTCGTTACGAGCCGGCTCATCTGGATCTGCACTTTTTGCATAAACCGCTATAGCGGGATTTCGGGTTCAAAGGGTTAATACATTGACATGTTTCAGTTTTACAAATAGAATTTTAGAAACAGACACAAGTTTAGTAATTTCCAATAACATCTGAAGGGAAGCACATGTATTACACATTGTTTTATTTTAAAGTCACTCTTTTTATTAAATGTTCGACACACAATTTTATTTTGTTAAATTTCACTGTTTCAAATTGTAAATCAAATTAATGAAAACACGGGGAAGATGTAGCAGGGCTATTTGATATGACAAAACCATCAATGTGATACGATGCGCTTTCTAATAATAATTCCCAACTTGTTCAAAGATTTATCAATCAATAGACGAGACAAAGCACTTTTCTTTTCTCCGAACGTTTTAATGCCATCTAATGCGTACATCTGCAGACCACACGCAATGACAGCACACGGCATGACCTTGGCGCTCGTGGTTGCCATGGTGACGGTAGGCGTACAAGGTAACGGCTATATGAAGGACCCGCCGGCCCGACAGATGCTCAGAAACCTCAGCTCGAGAATCATTGACTGTGCGACAGGGGGCGCCACCCAGTTGTCTCAATCCGGGCTCTCCTGTGGCGGAGCAAAGGTAGGTGTAAATCGTCAAATCGTCCGATGCACGAGAAAAGGTACCTTATAACATTTGCAAATATTTAAAACCTTGTTCATCTTGCACGTTTTCTGAATATGACAACAATATATTTTATTTATTTTCTAATGCCAGTTCGCCAAAGGTAGTTATATTACACATACACACATACACATTTTATTCACTCTAAGCCACATGCGTGACACACGAGGTATACAACAGATTACATAATACAACGATGGGTACAAATACAAAATGCATATGTATAAGCTCACTAGTCATTATAACCATAAAGCATTTCTTATAAAAATAGCTAAATTTCTTAATTTCTTTCCAGATTTTTTCTCAAATAGCTGTACGAATTTTAAAATATTTGGTCTTCTAAAATAAAATGGCTTGATATACCGTTTTCGAACTTCATCATAGAAGCGGCACTCGAAAAGGAAATGAAACTCGTCACCGAGAGCACCAGCGCCACATTTGTTGCAGACCCTGCTTGCTCTCGGCACACCTGTCCATCTACCAGTTTCGACCGCCAGTCTATGATTACAAGTTCGAAATCTGGTCTATGTTTTTCTTAACCTTTCCGTGAGATTAATTAAATATGTTTCTAATCCAAACTCTGTTTTAAAGATTCAATACGTAATTCCACGTGAAGATGAATCGATGCTGGTGAGCCATGACTGAATAAACTGGTTCTGAAGCTGAGTCCTGGCGTAGTGGCTCAGCCAGATTGCATTAACATCGTTCTGGCTAAGCGATACGCCAGGAACTCCAATTTCAGTTAAAATAGATTTAACATTCTGAATCCATCGGAAATGAGTCACATTTGCTTCATGTTGCGTATATAATAACTTATACATAAGAAACAATAATTTACTCTGCTTCCCTGAAACTAATTTTCCCCAAAACGAAATAATTCTACATTTAATGTCAATAATAAGCGGAAATTTGCCGAGTTCTCCATAAACCATGAAATTCCAGTATTATAAGTTTTCGAAAAAATTGGTAATGAATTCTGAAATTCTAAATACTAAATGTTTTATTGACCTTTACTCATCTTGGCATTCAGTCATCTCGGGATACTTCCTCATCACTCGCGTGTTGTAGACCCAGGCGAAGAATGGCGGGAAATGCAGCGCTTGCGGCGACAACTACTCGGCTCCCTACCCCCGGACACACGACCTGGGTGGATCCATTGTCAGAGATCAGCCATTCCCCCGTGCATACTTGCAGGGTTCGTGCTAGTTTACATTGTACAGTATAGTTCGCCCTACTTGCTAAGCCAATCGCTGGCTACTATGGAGCTCCACCTATTTCACATATTGCAAGATTTAACCCCAATAAGTTACATATTTAATTTATCAGACTTAATCAGCAATTGTTCGACATGAAGTGGAAAAGCGATACTCGGATGACTGATGCATAGTAAAACTTGACTCACCTATAAATAGGTTATTGTTCACATATTTGATTTTTAAGGAACTAAATTCTGTGGTCGCTAGCGCTCCCTTCTATTTAATTCCTTAACATTTCAATATGTGAACAATAACTTCTACACCTCTCACATAATTGAGACACGCCATGTGATTTTGTACCTTCACACAACATAAATAAAGTCAAAAGTTGAGTACATGCGGAATTATATTGTCAAATTTTGTCAACTTTTGACGCCATTTATGGAAAAATATTATAACTTTTGTAAACATATTTCATGAAATTACGCAGATGTCCGAAGGGACACAATCACATGGCGTGCCACATATGTAGCGTTGTTGTCATCTCGTCGCTGTGGTTAAAGGTAACGTCAAGTGTTACCACTGCCGTGTGGTAAGGCAACTGCTTCGTGACTGGGAGGTTGAAGATTCGAGCTGATCAGGCTGATATGACCGGTTGATGAGCGGCCAGCTAGTTAAATGAATTGTACCAATTACCTGCTTGCCTAGGGCCCGTTTCACTAAATTTCGTACGACTAAAATGTTCGTAAGTGCACAATTATGATAGTCTGTAAATTTCACATTAACAATCGTTCTTGTAAACAATTATTGATTTATATTTATTGAGCATAGGCTGCAAATGCAGCATATGCTCAATAAATGTAAATCCATCAATCGAGATTTCCAGACGATCCTAAATTTGCACTTACGAACATTTTAGTCGTACGAAGTTTAGTGAAACGGGCCCCTGACGTCTGGCATATATGAATATAGGGTAGAGGAATTGGGAAGTTCTAATGTTCGGAGATTAGGGCGTCTCATAAGTCAAAAACGGCTGGCCCTTTCAGTATGGGTGACCTATAATAAACAACACATTTTTTGCAATAATAAAATGAAAAATATGCCGTTTGAACATAGACAAAACTCTATAGCCATATGCCAATATTTACACTGTCCTTGAATTCACAATGGAAACGCCCATCCAACGTATTGCGTTCATATCCCAGTACATTACCCACGTGATGTCGCGCGACGTTGTCGATTAGTTAAAGTTTGTTTGATGTCATTATATGAGCCGCGTTTTTGTATGAATAATATCGTCTAGCATTACAGGATCCGGATTCGGATACGGATAACAAAACGTCTGATCGAATATCAACATGATTAATGGAAGAAACTATTTTTAGTTGAAATTAACATGAAATTAACATGAAAATAAGACACACTACACTTATTTTCACGACCATGACTATTTCAAAAGCATAATAAAGGGGATTGAATAAATGCTGTTTATATCTGAAGTAACCTAATATGTTATACCTGAAGTAGCCTAATATTAGTCTCAACAGCAAATTCAAGATTGCGGCGAATTTTAAAATCGAAGTCGCTGTCGGTGCAGCTGAATTTTGTCCATTTTTATAGTATATGCGACGTAACCAACGACACGGACATGTCCATTATGATTGTAATGCTTATTATGACAACTGAGTAGTCTAACTCGAGCCAATATTGAAGCGCATCGTAAATAAATCGGAGATTTAATCAGATACAATACCGAATCTACCTAACGTGGACGCCGCCATTTTGCTTTGAATCAAGTCAATGGATTTGTGACGCATTGCGAGGGAATGACGTCAAAACATGACGTCACGCACGTTCAAGCAATTACGTTTAGTATGCGGTATAAATTAAATACATGATTAGTGCCGTAGAATACAAAATATATTCGGTTTCGCCCCGACAACTTTATAGTGGGCTCGCTAAAGCTCGCCCCAATAAAGCTGTCTAAGGCTCAACCGAATATATTTTATATTCGACGGCACTAACCATGTGCTTACTATATATTGGCCGCGCCATACGAAAACCGGGCTTAATGACAACGTCATGAAAAGCGGTAAACGACGTCGGAAAAACGACGTTTCAGATTGTCTAGCGTCGCCGTAAAAGTTGAAAGTTTGCCCTCCCATTTACGTTTACTGGTGTCAGTTAACATTAAGTGTGAACAGAAAACGGAAAATGATAACTTACTGAAACTTTCACTAATATGAGACGCGATACCTTGTACCTCGGTACACATATTATGACGTCATGACTTGACGTCACGTACTTGTGACGTCATTGAATGTGAATACATGTTTGACGTTATGGCCATTGTGTCGTGACAAAATATTATAGCAAGGATACTTGCACGAGTTCCTCGCAGCATCAATGACTTAGAAATGCTTCAGGCGCTGTACATTGTCGCCTAACTGTCGTTCTTTGACATTATTATTATTTTTCGTCGGTTGTCCTTATGAATTCAAAATGGTGAACGCATAATTTAACTGGCTACATATCAGAGAAGTCTTCGCTTACACTGCACTTTGATTCCTAAATAATCTTAAATATGAACAACCTAGTGTATGCCAACGATATTACCATCTATTATCTTGGTAAATTGAGACTTTTGAATAATTCTATCCAGTACTTAGCGAATGATATGCCATTTAATGCCACTCATTTTATCATAAATGGAGACAGGCATCTATATAATGACATAATTATCCGGGGTTTGTATTGAATTTAAAATAAATGCATCAACATATTAATTGGAAATGTGATGGTCATACACTTGCTTTTGTAGTCGAGAGTGCTTTTGTAGTATCAAATCATCAGTTTATCGCTTGACTGCATAATAATGTATATCAGGCGATGGTAATGCGATCCTCAAGAAAGACACATGGCGACAATTATAAGGTATCTGCCCGGTATCGTGTTTTGTCACAAAGTTAATGTTATAAGCGGCCTACTGCCTATTTTAAAATATGTCGTCGTATACGAAATGTTAAATGATGTCGCTATTATTCCCCAAAATTATTTCAGACAGCAGCAAACAACAGGGAAACGCCTCACTCTACCTTATTTGAAAAGTTTTCATACGAAATTACGTTACTTGGGCCGCAATCCAAAACATGACGTTACATTAGCAACTGCAACACGAGCCATAAACATTATTTTCATACTTTGTCTTGGCCTAATGGGAGACACTTGGCCAGGCTACGAAATATCCAATTTGGTTGACATGCGATAAAAGATGACAAATCTATAGGACTTGTTCGGATCAACACCCCTTGTATACGCCGTTGATAAAAACTTCGTAATTTCGACTCATTGATCTAAAACGTCATATAAGTTTTTACCACGCGTCATAAAACTACTTCTAAAATGAACCACAATTGGGATACATTGATAATTTTGGCGGCATATGGCTTTTAAAAAATGTACAATTCAGAATACGCAAAAAAGTAACAACTAAAAATGTTGTCATTAAGCCCGGTTTTCGCACGAAGCGGCTCATATTTATTCAGGCTTTCCACATTTTTATTTGTAACTCCCTGTATAGAAATGGGTCTAACTTTTCAATTGGTGTAGCCAATGATGAGTTTACTCGTGAGAACGCAGATAAGTCAGAAATGAATCAATTGTAACAGGAATGGTTTGCATTGTAATATATACCATTTTCTTTTTGTATTCATGATGTGCATCAAAGACCCATGAAGTACTGGCACAAATCCTGCGAAACAGGGACCTTTTGCCTATGCTTTCAGGACATGCATGTACATGTAATAAACAAATAGACGCAGTATACACAAAGGAGGCTGACTGGCCCAGGTAAACTAGAATGTTTCGCCCCGACAACTTTATAGGGGCTCGCTAAAGCTCGCCCCAATAAAGCTGTCTAAGGCTCAACCGAATATATTTTATATTCGACTGCACTAATCATGTATTTACTATATTATACTGTAACGTCGTTTGACGTGGATTTTACGTGACATCTCATTTTCTCAAACGACCTGCATAGTGGCGTTGTATTAACTATAATATCTTAATGAATATTGCAGATATCATGATCAAATAAAAAGCATTCAATTCATCATACACATACTATTGTCATAGTAACAAAATGTTAATTTGACAAAGAATTTCCCGAAGACAGGTTTTCTCGCGACGCGGCTCATATTACGTGACGTTCACCGTCGTTGTCAATAAAGTCACGCTACTGACTGGGAACGTCGCTGTTCCATGAATTTCGACAAAATGACGTAAAACAATAAGATTCCTTATTATTATATGGTTATTTACATCTTTGAAACTATCCGAAAATGCAGTGTAAATATAAGTAATAAAACCATGGGCAGTTGCGTTTACTGTATTATGAACAACAGTTGGTCTTTGTTAAAATTTTGCGAGGAGTCCTTCGTCATACAGTAAACGCAACAGCCCACGATTGTTTTCCTTAATTGACGCCAATATTAACGTCATTGAAAGAGCTATACCAACTTGATTATATCAGATTAAACGTGTCGTTTCTGAAAAGGTGAAAATGTGTTTTAAGTCCATGGTATTACAGTGGAGCATCTCTAATCCGAACAACCTTGCGAGAATGATGTGTTAAATTATGATCGACTTCACTGTCAAATATCGCAGATGTGTTTCGGTGTTCACGATTGTAATGCAGACATGCATGTGTTTCAGTGCTCTTACATCGGAATTACAGTGAAACATCTATATACAGGACACCCTAGGGACCTCCCAGGGTGTCCGGTTGAGAGAGGTTCCACTGAATTGTATGTATCTGTAACGTTATTACTATTTGGAAAAGTCTACTCACTTTTGGCGCGTCGCTGTATTTGTAGGGCAAACACTGACGGTCGCGGTAGACATCACAGTGGCCCACAAGGGCGCCTTTGAGGTACGGCTCTGTCCCTTAAAGGAAGGGACGGAGGGTCCGGACGACCTGACCCAGTGTTACCTTGACCCGGAGGCCCATTACGTGCTGAGGACGCCCACTGGGGCCACATCAACAGGTATAAACTCAACGCCGAGCATTACACGGCTTATACCTTACAGTGCATGTTACAGGAATGATGATTTAAACCTGGGGGCCGTTTCACTATGCTTCGTACGACTAAAATGTTCGTAAGTGTAAACTAATGATAGTCTGTAAATTCCACATTAACAATGTTTTTTTGTAAACAATTGTTGGATTTACATTTATTGAGCATAGCTATGCTCAATAAATGTAAATTCATCAATTGCAATTTCCAGTCGATCATAATTTTGCACTTACGAACATTTAGTCTTACGAAGTTTAGTGAAACGGGCACCCCTGGTTCGTAAACGCAACACTAAAATTGGTAGCAAAGTTCACATTAACAGCCGATTTTCGGAAATGTTTGGTGAATATGTTCATATTTTAATGACCCCTACATGTAGGTGGAAACTGGTCGCATTAATTAACCACATTGATGTGTGAAATGAATTCATATAAATATTCGTAGGAACATTTTTGTCGTACGAAGTTTAGTGAAACGGGCCCCTCACATCCCAGGTTGCAATATAAGGATAATTTTAGTTACGACATTTTTTGGGGAAAATTAAGATTCCATAAACCATAATTAATTTGCATTATTATACTTTTTATACTCATGGACGAAAGTCGTGTCCCCTTTTTTATTTTCCTATTATTTCATGTAATCACATATAGTTTATTAACTTTAGTTATCAAGGTGCATGATCACGTGGTTATAACAACAACAACAGTGGCAAAAAGTGTTGAAATCTTACCCACTCCAAAGTAAGTATTATTTGATATTGATTTTGATGAAATATGGCGCAGCAAACGCGTCTTCGTGAGCTGCTTTAGTTATCAGCATTTAGTCGTTTTTGCGAGAATCGATTTCCGTGTCTACCGGAAATCGATTCTTCGCAAATACGACAGCAGTTTGGGCCAATATACAGAGACCATCAAATGCAGCTTAACAAGACGCGTATGATGCGCCATATTTCATCAACATCCGTTACGTAATAAGGACAATATAAAAGAATACGTACTTTCAAACGGTTGGATTCTGGAAGATTCAATACTTGTTGTTGTTGTTGTTGTTGTTGTTGTTGTTGTTGTTGTTGTTGTTGTTGTTGTTGTACCACGTGATCATACACATTGGTTATACATGTATTGGATTGGACTGGATTGGCGCACATACTGCATTAGGTTAAGTACAGTAGTTGCAGTAATTTAACCACATGTACAGGTATATTCTCAGTAAAGAATTACTAGAACAGGATTCCACCTGTATATATAATAATTAATCTAATGTATAGACGGTCAATCGGGCAACACAGTACACACCATAAGCCGACATCCATACAAGATGTGTTTCAATGTGGATAAACTATACTGTACATTCATGGATAACATGTGATCGCCAACTAGCTTTGATACAATATGCGTTTCAATGTGGATAAACTATACTGTACATTAATGCATAACATGTGATCGCCAACTAGCTTTGATACAAGATGCGTTTCAATGTGGATACACTATACTGTACATTCTTATGGATACATGTGATCGCATAGAACTATTTGATACAATATGTGTTTCAATGTGGATAAACTATACTGTACATTAATGCATAACATGTGATCGCCAACTAGCTTTGATACAATATGTGTTTCAATGTGGATAAACTATACTGTACATTAATGCATAACATGTGATCGCCAACTACCTTTGATACACGATGTGTTTCAATGTGGATAAACGATACTGCATTATGATAACTGTGAGCAATTTGATACACATGCAATGGAAAACTATACTAATTAATGCATAACATGTGATCGCCAACTAGCTTTGACACAAGATGGGTTTCAATGTGGATAAACTATACTGTACATTCATGCATAACATGTGATCGCCAACTAGCTTTGATACAATATGTGTTTCAATGTGGATACACTATACTGTACATTCATGCATAACATGTGATCGCCAACTAGCTTTGATACAAGATGTGTTTCAATGTAATGGGTTAACAAAGATATAACTGTACTAAGTATTAATTGTCATGGAATGCGCATTCGGAGTTGCTTTGAACAGGAATTCTAGCGCGTCGCCATTAAACAGATTTTCCGACCTATCATTTTCTGATATACGCCGCAAATTTGAAAATTACAATACGGTTATCCATATATTGAGTCACAATAGGGTTGTTAGGTAGACTATGCTCAATTACAACCTTCTGGTGTGGCTCATCAACGTGCATATACATGTATGTATCATTATACCCACTTTTTGAAGAAAAAAAATGGGTGTTTTGTTTTCGTCAAGGGCGTCCGTCCGTCCGTCCGTCAGTCCGGGCCTACATACAGGGTCTTAGGTGGTTAGAGGCGTGGCCTAAGACAAAAGAAAACAATAGATTTATTCCGTTGACCACTTAAGCCTATTGTTCCTTAGGTGGTCATTCCTTTGATCTTTTATATAGTAAAAACCACCTAAGGGATGTCACGTAAGGACGTCCGTCCCCGTCCGTCCGTCCGTCCGTCCGTACGTACGTCACGTTTCTTGTAAGAAGTAAAACCTTTTTTTACCGTATTAGGTAGGGACTTGAAACTTGGTGTGTGCGTTCCTTATGGTGTGTAGACTTGATACTTGTACGGCAACAGTAGTGTATATTTGATCAGTAGCTACGCTGGCCGCAAATCCCATAAGCCCCATTTCTCCAGTCACAGACACATGTATGTTATTGTAGCTGTGACGTCGACGGGCATGTACTACATGGAGGTGATGTTGCCGGCGGCCGTCAACTGTCCCGACGGCTGTAACATGCAGTGGTGGTACCGGACAGGTACGTAGTATTATAGGTTACATTCCAGTAAATCGGCTGTGGCCCTTAGTGTTAGAAAGTAGTACATACTGAAGAAATAGTGCGAAACATTATGCTTGCTTAGAGCTAACCGTTTGTGAGTATTGGTGAAATTCGGATTGGGATTATTATATAATATAGAAGTACATATAAATGTACTGCTGAAACACAAGTATTGAGAGAATTTTCATTTTACTGCCTGTCACATATTCATACGCCATAAGTCACATGGCGATATCATTCGTTGATCCATGTTCGAGCGTCTGCTTGTTTAATCAAGCATGCCTTGCATTGTATTGGGATGTAACGCGAGAGCGTTTGCATTATGAATGTATAGAAGGTGCAAATATTACCTTGTGGACAGTTAAATATGAGGAGAATAAAAGGTGTGTTACCTTGTTTTCTCCTTATATTTAACTGTCCACAAGGTAACATTTGCACCTTCTATACATTCATAATGCAAACGCTCACTCGTTACATCCCAATACAATACATTATACACACGTGACGTCGCGCGATGTT
>CM055279.1:16268937-16366661 GCA_029237695.1 Conchocele bisecta
TTCCGAGGATGCAACCCGCCCCCGCGTTCAGCCATGGAGTTTACATAGATCACAGTTTACCACCAGTTGGAGTCTGAATTTAAATGCCGTAAAACACAGGAAAGTGCATTTCGAAGAGCTAAAAAATAAGACAACCCCCTAGTTGCGAACGGTAACTCTTGCAATTACTCCCGTACCGTCCGTAGCTAGCTGACAATTCGTTCCCTCGAATTGACAATTCGTTCCCACGAAATAACAATTCGTTCACTCAATTTAACAATTCGTTCCCACGAATTAACGAATTGTTATATCGTGGGAAGAAATTGTTAATTCGAGGGAACGTTTTGTTATATCGTGAGAACATTCCAGGGAACGAATTGTTATTTCGTGAGAACGAATTGTTATTTCGTGGGAACGAATTGTTATTTCGTGGGAACGAATTAATAAAAATGATTTTCATGATTTAAAATGACAAAACAAAAATGTTCATGGAGTGTTTAATTACAGTGGAAAGTCTCTAAACCGGACACCGTGGGAGGTCCCCAGGGTGTCCGGTTTAGAGAAGTTCAAATCCACTGTATCAGCCAATTGTTTTACAGTGGAACCTCTCTAAACCGGACACCATGAACACATATGTGATCGTATTCTTAATGGGTTTCTTAGCCATATATCTCATGTTCATGATTTCAAAGCACATAGCTACGTTTCAGAATGGTCATATGCCTGATTTACTGGGAAAGGTCTTTAAACCGGGCACCCTGGGGATATCCAGTTTAGAGAGGTTTCACTGTACAGTAGAAACTCCGAATACCAGACCCTCTAAGTACCGGAATCCTCCCGAAACCGGACAATTTTCATAGTCCCGATTTAATTCCTTCTTTATTCAATGTACTAAAAACCTCTGAATACCGGATCCTCTGAATTCCGGAAACCGGACGATTTTCCAAAAAAAAGAAGACTTTTCAGCATAATTTTATCTCTGAATACCGGACGGATCAGAATTTCTAAAATCACCAAGCGCCCGCGGCAGGGGATAAATTTCACACAATGGTCGTGTTGGATTTCATGTCAGACAGGTGTGATATGAGAGACGTTACGCATTTTACACGGTTCACAAGTCAAGGATGTTTTGTGTCTCACAACCTACAAATATTTCCGAGCATGTGATCGACGCGTGATATTGGAAAACCGACCAATGAACCCCGACTTTCGTCAAACAAAGGTGGATACTCGATATTTATATTTACAAATCGGGCCGTATTGTATTTCTTATATTTAAGGGTGGGAAATGGCTCGAAGACCTTCCATACCTGGTCGTGTTTGGTCTTGAATTAAATAGCGAAAAACATGCCGCTATTTTCCATTGAAGACTTAAATCGATTGATGCGGCTGTAATTGACGACGGCAGGTACAGTAGCGCTTTTCTGCAGGTCAACTATACGAACTATACCAATACTATACGTATACTATACCAATACGATTCATACCATATCCGTACGGATATATCGTATATACGTACGGATATCGTATGTTTGTATAATATTCGTATAGTACGTTTGTACTATACGATGATACGGTACAAACATACCAATATTATATGATCATTCGATATGCTCATTAAATATACCAATACTATACGATTACGATATGTATACGATATTAGTATATACAAATAGATAAGGAGCAGAAAAGCGCTACTGTATATGTAAGGTAGTTATGAGGTCAAATAATCATTGAAAATTGCCGTTTAGTCTTCGCTAATTGGAGTACACGTTTAGTGACAAACCAATTTACACACCTTGAGTAAGAATAGTGAAAAACCTCTAAAAACCGGAAACCTCTCTAAACAGGACTTTTTATCCGGTCCGCAGGCTGTCCGGTATTCGGAGTTTCTACTGTACTAGATTCCCGCTGTCCAGTATTCCCGCGACTTTTCCAAGTTTATATCCCCGATAAATTCCACAAAAAGGCCATTCATTCCTTATAATTGCAGCATTTGAAATAAATTCATCAAGAAAATGTGTATATTTTGACAGACGGCAGCCATTTGTTTACATTGACAGCACTGACAGCACACCTGTAGAAAGTAGTTCGGCGCGGGTGTTTACTGGGATATAAATTTTGGACAGAGACTTGCTACGGGACAATCAAATGTTAGGGAATTGTGTAAATATTTTTGTGCTGGAATTATATACGTGAATTAAAGCATACAACTACACTCTGTTTTACTTGCTATATGTATAATTATACTACAGTACCCGTAATTGATCAATATAGTGTATCATAAGCCTAGTATGACTGAATGATCAGTATTATCAGGTTGCACTTTAAAAATAATATACCGTAAATATTCTAATAGACGCCCGGGCCAAATAGGGACCCCTATTCATTCATACAAACAGGTGCCAGTATGCGTCACATATAACACAGTATAAATATGATACAGTTTTATTGGACTGGGCTGTTACGCAGGCTGGTGAGAAATACCGTCAGGTCCTTCCTTCATAATTGTTGGTACACATACAATGGTTCCCTTATATACTACTTAGTGTTATACCACTCGATGAGAGCCTTTACATGACATGTCTCACTAGTACTTTGAGGCAGGCTGATCTGGGATTACAATGGTGACAAATGTCGTAAGATACTTTTCTCACCTGTTGTAGCACATACAATGGTTCCTGTATATACTTATCAGGGTTTTATATCGATGTAAGCCTTTAAAATACATGTTTATAAGTGCCCCTATTTGGACCATGTTAGTGCCCTTAATACGGACCATGTTACCCGAGTGCCCCCATAGGGACCGTAACGCTACCAATCCCTCTCGTTAGGCAGGATTGAAATATGGACATTTCACACCACGAGATGAACATATATTATGTCATATTCGTTGCAAAAATATGAATATTCTATTTATTATATACCGTTCCATGGAAATTAGCAGTTTTGTTGACTGTATACGGCAATGAATGTGTATTTGCAGCCTATTTGTAGTCCGGCACTGCAGGTGCGCGTTATGAATATAGATAGCGGAAGCAGTCGTATTTTCACCGGAAGATGTTTATTTCATCGATGAGAACATATGACTTGTATTTACATTGTATAAATATGTATTTCATGGGTAGGTATATAATAAAGATCGTTATCAGGCTACAAGCGTGTGCAATTTGATCACGGGATGTGCTGGTCACAAATCCCATAATCCCTATTGCTCCGGTCACAGCCACATATTTACATCGAGGCGGGCATGGGGGATGCAATAATTGCTTTTATTACACTCTTGCAAATTATTTGCACGGGTTTCGCTGCGAGAGAAAACCCGTAATGAAGTCCTTACAAATTATATACCGTGAAGAGAACACCCGTAATTGCGCGCCTGTTTTCTTGGAAACCACGAACTACCATGCAAAATGTTTAATTTTTATTACAGTCAAAATAAAGTTACATGTATTTGAACACATTCCAAACATGCACTCAAATATATCTGGTTTATAGGAACAGCTGCGTAATTTGGTTTTCAAAACGTTTACATGACGTCACATTTGACGTCATACAAAGTAATAGTGGAAGAATGATTGTCGTTAAAAAAAGGTTTTGTTTAAAGTGTTTGTTAAAAGCAAACTCTCGCTTGGTTCATGATTTAGATCGATTAAGCTTTCAGAAAAAATAGGGTGGCATTTTTTTCAAGTTCAAAATGGCCGCCAAATTCAAAATGACCGCCATAACACCAATACGCAAAGTATAAACACATTTTTTTGGATATTTTACGCATTCAAAGTTGGTTTTGTTACTTTACCATATTAGAAAGTGATTGTGACATTAATAAATGTCATTCAAATTTATACGTTGGTAATAATGTGGCAAAATATGGCTTATTACATGTTCATCCGGTTTAAATTACACACACAATCGGCGTAATATTTGCAAAATACTTTCATATGCCCAAAAACAACAATAAATTGGGTATTTACGCATTGACTAGCATATCAAATCAATTTATTAAATATTCTAGAACATGTTATTGCTTTTTATTGCTACATTGTATTGCTTGCTATTGTTACAAACCAACGAGCATTGACAGCTCTTTCCAACAAAGAACCGAAACTCCAGTTACTGTCGTTTCACAAACGTACACGATCTAGGACAATTGTAGAACAATTAGCAAAACTAAATGTAGCTGTCACTTATAACAAAGTCATGGAAACTGAAACGACTATTGCAAATGCTGTCTGAAGCAAAGTGACTCCATCGGTGGGATTTGTCATCCATCGTGGTTAGGTAAAGACACGTTCGTCTGGTTCGCATTGGACATTATTGATTTCTTGGAATCAACCCCTTCTGGAATGGAAACTATGCATGGAACGGCAATAGCTGTATATCAGGCTGTATCTCCAGACAAACCACAAGTAGCTCCACCGATTGAAATTGACCGTTTTTCAAAGGCCCAAACATTACATGATCCAGTTCCAAGCAAACTATTGACAAGGTCAAAAGCCAGAACCAAATAATCTGAAAAGCGAATGTAAGCATGACACATCAAAACCTATCTCAGACCTGAATAGAAAGACAGATATAGCATGGGTAATTGGTTGCTTAAACTTTGATGAAGACAGCGCAGTAGAGGTTACAAATAATGCCCCTGGAACATGGGGGGGGGGGGGGGGGGGGGCATTTAATTCATTGCAACACCAAGACAAATGTCGCATTACTACCACCATTGATTCGTTCTCCTCCTACTGATTTCAGTACACTGTTCACCGGTCTTATAAGAGCACAGGCTCTCAACACTTGCGCAATGGGCAATGAGGCGATCACTGTAATGACACTCGATATGCAGTTGTACAATATAGCCATGAAACTATGGGTTGCAAGAGATGATATAAGGAAGAAGTTCCTGTTTCGTCCTGGTGTATTGCATGTGGTATTCTCTGCCTTGGCCGCACTTGGAATATATGTAAAAGGCAGCGGAATCGATCAAGCTTGGGTAGAAGCAGGGCTCTATTCACCTACAACGGTGACCCAAATTATAAATGGGAAACATATGTATCGAGCACTGGACTGGAGGCGCACACTGTTACACTGATTGCGCTGTACTGTTTGTACTTCCAAAATTTTCTCACAACAGAACCAAATGAGAAGGAATTTCTGAAAGAAGTGTCGTGCCATCTTGGTATAGCATATCATAATGATGTCACTAAGAGTATAGACAAACGGATTTAACTAAATGATACTGTTACAAAGGTGATGACGATGTTTGAATCAAGAAATACCATCCAACTCTTGGAGAAATGTGAAGGTAATGCAAACAAAATTCAGCAGTTTGTCCTCAGTTACATGAGACAATTTGAGACAATCCTCCTGTTTGTCAGAAGCACCAGGCAACGGGATTTACTGCTACACATGGAAAGTACACAGTCTCTTATTAAGTACTTCTTCGCTCATGATCATTTGAACTATGCCCGATTGCTCCCGTTGTATGTCTCAACAATGCAAGAAACAGAAAAAGAGCACCCAGAGCTATGGGAAGAGTTCATGAAAGGCAATTTCTGTGTGACAAAAGGTCTTGCTGGGTTCACATATATAGCACCTGATCATGAAATTGAACAAGAGAACCGCACACTCAAGGTCATTGGGGATATTGTGGGTATAACACAAAATGAAAAAAGACTGGATAAATTCGTCCTTATTGCCTCGGAGCTGTTATCGCTACTTCAAGAGTTTGCAAACGACTACAACGCTGGCAATAACGACCTAGAAATGCAGCACCATGAAATAGCAGGTGGGAAGCTCTCTCGAATAATGAATAATGCAACAAAATTATCCAGCGTATTTCGAGAACATGGGAGACCCATTCGTCGTAGATGATCACAATGATGACATTTCTAATTTGCTTACCAAAGAAGTATGAATGAGCATGTAACAAAAGAGATAATAGCACGTGATGCAATTGGGCAAACGATGCTTGAGGAATTTGTTAGTCAGCGTTTAACAGAAGGAACATTGTCTGTGTGGGACAAAATGAAAAAACGAAAACTTGGAACATTCAAAACCACAAGTGCCACTATACCAGTTAGATCTGGAGATAAGCTGATCAAAATCAGAGAAGAGCGAGGACTACTTCATAAATTCGTCGTCGTTTCAAGAAGTCGTCGGAACTTGATTTAAAGGACAGTATATTTACATATGAATTCGGCATAGTTCCAAGATCGTTGTTCGCTTCAGACGGGTCACTCTTATTGGCCTATGACAAGTCAAAGGTCGTTCATCAGATTGAGAAACTTCTCATCAAAGACACACAGACTACACACGACCAACCAGGTGATAGCAATGCATTGGCTACTCAAATAAATGTTCAGGCAGATTCGATCGAAGTAAGTAATTTGACAGGTACTGAAAGTGAACGCACAGTTGTGAATTATAATACCGGAATGTCAACTTCAAGACACAGGGTACTATTGATTGATGACATGGCTCTTGTGAATTCAATGTCCAAAGGAGATGCAATAACCACGTGTAACGACTTTGCACAAGTATTCAAAAATATGCTTGGCAATATAGCAGAAGGTTATGATGAATTGAGGTTGGTATTTGATAGATATGTAAAGAACTCACTGAAAGCACAAATAAGAAAGAAGAGAACCAAAGGACAGTCTACATATTACCATGTCGGCGATAATACATCCATCAGAAACATTGCATTGAAGGATTTTCTAGCAAACACTAACACCAAAGCAGAGCTGACAGACTATCTAGCGAACAAGTGCCTCAGTCACAGCAACAGTCCAGATAAATGACTAAATAAATGTATTGTAACAGCGGGAACAGAAACCAAAGGAAACATTGATATGCCTACCTCATTGGCCAGTCACAGTCAGGAAGAATCAGACACATCGCTCTTACTGCACGCCATAACCATTGACAATACGACAGAACTGGTAATTGATTCTCCAGACACTGATGTATTTGTGTTACTGATACAAATGTATTAAGACCTGCCGTTGGCAACATACTTTCACACAAGAAGGGGTCCTCTGAGGAGAAGCATTGCCGTACATCCTGTTTACAATATCTTACGGCAAAAACGTGCATCAGTAATAGTAGGTTTCCATGCATTCACAGGATCTGATGTGTCTGGTAGATTTGCCGATAGATCCAAAGAGATGTGTGGTAAAGTCTTCATGTCGTGCGACGATCAGATTCTGGACGCATTGGCCACACTTGGAGTCGTAGACCCATCGCCAGAAATATTATCCCAGCTGGAACAATTTGTGTGTCTCCTGTATCGATCGACAACCTACACCAAAGTAAACGAGCTTCGTTGGTATCTGTATTCAAACCGCGCTGCTGAAGGAGAGTCTACCACCAACAACAGGTTCGCTAACATCACACGTTCGTCGGGCCCATCACATTACAATGATTTGGAGAAAAGCTGGCAAAAGCAACCCAAGCCTCCCATATGGCACTGAATGTGGTTGGAACTTTGATAAAGCTACTTCGATGTTCGTACCTGTTTGGTGTCTGAATCCGCCAGCCCCTGATACCATAATGAAGTTGATTAAATGTGGCTGCAAACGTGGCTGCAGACACAAATGTAGTTGTCGGAGAAACACTATTCCATGTACTGAACTATGCGGGTGTGTTGATTACGGCTGCAATAATACAGTTACTATTGACACACAGTTCGTGAGTGACCACGATGATGATAGTTATGATTAAAGACACTGTCAGCGATCCGAGTGACAAACTTGTGATATATTTTGGTTGTTTGATATTATTTGATATGTCGCCAATTTAGAAGCAAACTGACCTGCGTTTGTATGACCATATAATGCGCAAATATATCCATTTGTTGCTCAAGCGAATATATGAATGTACAGGTAAAGCAAATACAATGGCTAACATGAAATTACAAATATCTCACAAGTTTACTGCTCGTACTGCATACAATGTGCGTCTATTTTGTATAACAGTAAATCCAGACTCTATACACGTATGTGACAGAAATGTGTCATGCAATACACGGTTAGCTGAGTTACATGTGTGATTATCTAACTTTTCTGAGCATCTAAGAAATAAGTTGTAAAAAAATCAAGTAAAAGATTAATGAGACAGTATTTTTGTATCACAATTTATGTCGATGTAACGTATTTTCTTTTAAAAAATCAGTGTTTTTATAAGTGAAACACTGCTCTTATTTGTTTCAAGCGGCCATTTTGAAACTAAAAATAGTCTGATTATAGTTTAAAATGAGTATTATGCTGATTGCTGGTCAATATGTATAAGTATGTATGTTAATTGTGCTAAATAAATAAGTTTGAACCGAAACTATATTATATATGTATTATTATAAGTCTCCATTTACAGTGTTGGCGGCCATCTTGAATTTGGACGCCATATTGGATTTGAAAAAATGGCCACCCTATTTTTTCTAAATATTCATATTATAAACAACTCAAAACAAGAAAGTTTGCTTTTAACAAGAAATTTAAACGAAAATTACATTCTGGCTCCCACTATAACGTCAAAACGCGGGAAAACAAGTCATTGTATAACTATCCATGCGCACATCACAATTCATTGATTATAATCTCAAAAATAGACTATCTCCAGATTAGGTCTTATTATCTCCTAATTAGGAGATACTAAGTCCTAATTAGGAGATAATAAGACCTAATTAGGAGATAGTATCTCCTATCCTGTTATAAAAGTTATTTCTTGCCGCTATTTTGTGAAGCGTGAGACCCTCCTTTATGGTTGATTGGCTTGACGTCATTTTCAACGTCATCTTCGATGTTGGCGTCGTTAGCACCGGAATTGACGAATGGCGACCGACGACAAACCTTATTTGCCTTGGTGACCGTGACCACATTCCAATGGCTATCCGGACAATTTCCCACAGCGCAATTTTTTCCGCACCAGTCGTCAAATCGGGGCAGGCTAGCTGTAAATGACACTGTTTTAATAAAAGAATGAATGGACTTGGAAAAGTCGCGGGAATACTGGACGAAGGCCGGAAGGCCTCGTCCAGTATTCTCGCGACTTTTCCAAGTGTATATCCCCGATATATTCCACAAAAAGGCCATTCATTCCGTATAATTCCAGCATTTGAAATAAATTCATTAAGAAAATGTGTTGATTTTACGTTTTCTTAAGAATTATTTTAGCTGCGCCTCACGGTTACGGAAAGTAGTTCGGCGTGGGAGTTTACTGGGATATAAATTTTGGACAGAGACTTGCTACGGGCCAATCAAATGTTAGAGAATTGTGTACATATTTTTGTGCTGGAATTATTTAAAATTGGACTCCCACACCCCACCTTGTAATAAAAGGAGACATATTTACATGTTTCGTCCATTCTTTAGATATGACATTTTTCGGGCAAAATAAACATTCATTTACCATTTCTGGACGTGATAATTGTCATTATTATACATATACTTTGTTTTAAAACAAACGCAAGTGCCACTCTTGATATCAGGGGCATGTTTCCTTACATTTATTTGTTGATGTGCAGTGATCATACTTTATAATATGTCGATAACAATAGTTATTCAGGTGACGCATTTAACAGATATAAAACAATTAAAAATGTCCTGCATTATTTGCATATCCAAACAGCCTGATACAACCGCGCGTCTCTATCTCTGTAATTAAATATTAATAAATCATTGTATCTGCATAACGGACATACGTCATGTTTTACAACTGTTTGGAATAGTAACACAATTAGTCACTTTTTTTAATTCCCATAAAGAACATTTTGTAACTAATAGTAATAGATGTGACCCGGATAATGAAAGTGAATGCGTTTAACGTCACAACCACAGCTAAGGTCAAGTCTCGGTTTCAAGTCTCAAAAATACCAATGGAATGTAAGTATGGTTTCATCGCGAAATTGAGACTTTTTGTCTTTCTTTTCAGAAACGTCTAAAAGAGGTAGAGTCGACAGAACACCACTATAATACATTGAAGGTAAGGTCGGGTGGCCCGCACCACAATACTTTTCTATGCATAGCATTGTAGAACCCTACTGTTCACCCTCCCCTATGGGGGTGAAGAGTAGGGGGTTCTATAGTCATCGCCTAGTGTAACCCCTGTGAAGTACAACTGTATGTATAGATGAGTAATAAAAGGTATCTGCGTTCAATATCGTACTTTTGTAATTGTGGACTATAGTACCTCCTATTGTTCACCCTCCCCTAGTGTAACCGGGGTTACACTAGGGGAGAGTGAACAGTAGATGGTTTTATATAGCACACCTTTGAACCTCTTGACCGTTTCCTGCACGCAACATGGCGCACAGTACTCAGCAGAATGGCACTCCGCGCTTGTCATGTTGGCTTCAGGACCTGTCGGAGTCGAGGACGTAGGCAGGGGCACGAATGGACCTTTGTTCACACCAGTGGGAAAGTTGTCGCTACCAGCGGTAGAGTTGTCGGCACCAGGAGACGTATTGTCACTACGGTAACCGATGTCACTACCGCTGTTTCCGGAAGATTGTTCGTCACGGGATTTGGACTTTTTATCTAATAAAGGAAAAGTAACGCGTATTTGGTTCTATAAATGACGTCAACACAGTCACCGTCATTGGTTATTGACAATAAGAAAACAATTGTACCGATTACAATTACTTGAGAACTGGCAAAAGCATACATAACATACCGTGGTAAGGGTAGTCTTCATTAACACCAGCGGGAGAGTTGTCGGCACCAGGAGGCGTATTGTCACTACGGTCACCGCTGTCACTACCGCTTTTTTTTCCTGAAGATTGTTCGTCACTGGATTCGGACATTTTATCTAATAAAGAAACAGTAACGGGTATTTGGTTCTATAAATGACGTCAACACAGTCTCCGTCATTGGGTATTGACAGGAAGAAAACAATTGTACCGATTACAATTACTTGAGAACTGGCAAAAGCATACATAACATACCGTGGTAAGGGGAGCCGTAACAACCGTGTGTGTAATCCACGGCCAGCGATTTGATTCGATTTGATTTATTGGTGTTTAACGGCCTATCAGCAGCTAAGGTCATTTAAAGTCGGGCCAACGGGTTTGATCCCGCATGTGACATGCTGCATTGGGGAGAAAATCCCAAAATCAGAACGGAATATTTACATCTAAATAAATAATATATTCAACCTGAAATTAGAAAGACCAGTAGCCTATTTCACCAACATTGCAAAGTATACTTTTCTAGCAAAGTATTCTTTGAGGGAGAAATTTTCAAATTAAGAATAAATTTATTAATTTTTATTATACTGAATTTATTACATTATCACAGCCATTTTGGCTGTGATAATGTAATAAATTCAGTATAATAATTCTGCATACTTTTAATCATCAAATATATGCAGTTGTTAGTTCTATATGAAATAATGCATTTCATGAAACATTAGGGGATAACCATGCTTTGTTTTTCGATTTGGAGCGGTATGTGGGAGGTTTTATGGTCTGTGAATCAGTTTTACGGCGACGCGTTAGCGAAGCCGTAAAACTGATTCTCAGACCATACAACCTAACACATACCGCTCCAAATCGAAAAACAAAGCATGGTTATCCCCTCTAATGCACATAGTAGTGTGCTCCCTGCTTTCTGCAACGTCGTAGCATATCACGAACAGTGATATTCTTCAATACGTCAGCAGGTTGTTGTCGTCATCGATAAACCCCTCATACCAAATGAATTTGAAGAAATGTAACTCCGCCGAAGAATATTCCCATTTCAAATTGAGATTAACGGGACTTTTTCTAAGACATCAATACATTTATTCAACTGTAATGTTTATTTTAACAATTGTATTGCTTTTGTATGTGTAGTTGCAACAATTATTTGCTTTTATTCGTTTAAAGAAATGCCAACATTTCTACATTGGGTTCGTGTGATTTTTACAAAGAAATGTCAACAACATGGTGTGTCAACAGGCCTAGGATTTCCTTGGATTTACGCCTAATTCAGGTGATTACCCATCTGCAATACAGTTTATTATGTATACTGATGTATGTGCACTTTGGAATTCGCAAAGTTATGGGCTATGCTAGTACTGATATATTGAGTTTGCATTTGAGCACTTTACTAAATTCTTCTGCATTTCGGGCGGGTGGGGTAATATTTTTGGGAATTTGTTGAAGGGCCACCACATTGAAGTCATATTTGGCAGTCGTTGGTAGATTCTCTTTTCCACTTTGGTTTGTACAGGTCAATATGGCAGAATGGATAACCGAAAATGCACCGAAATTAATTTGGAAATATTTGCATTCCCCGCCGCTGGCCATTGTTTACAAAAGCGTGCAGGGTTACATAAATCTGTCAAGTTGTAAAACACAGACTGGTAAAACGGAGATTTTATATGCTGTGATTTTTCATAGTTTATAGGCTGTGATTTCAATTGACCAATCAGATGCGAGCTTTCTATTTTCGGTGCATTAGAATAAATGATTACTCCCTCAAAGTATACTTTACTAGAAAAGTATACTTTGCAAGTTTGGTGAAATCGGCTACTGATCTGGTGCCAGATCCCTATCACACCAAATTCACTTGGCCCCTTCCCCTAAATGTAATAGGATTAGGAATAATCGTATTACTCATACAAGGGGTATAAAACAGATTAAACTCTAACATACACGAATGCCGAAGACGTACCTGATGGCCAAACCAGGTCTCCGTTTGGGATACCGGTTAGGATGAATCCCGATCGTTAAATTACCAATCACATGCTCCCACATGCTCCCACCTGCCACCAGCAAACTACATACCGGTATACGGCCTCTGACAGAGAACATGAAAATGTGGTATGTTGGCACATGTATGCTCCCGGAAGTATGGACAGTTAGTTATATGTACACCTTATATAATTCCAGCACAAACATATTTACACACTTCCCTAACATTTGATTGGCCCGTAGCAAGTCTCTGTCCATAGTATATCCCAGTAAACTCCCACGCCGAACTACTTTCCGTAACCGTGAGGCGCAGTTAAAATAATTCTTAAGAAAACGGAAAATAAACACATTTTCTTGTTGAATTTATTTCAAATGCTGGAATTATAAGAAATGAATGGCCTTTTTGTGGACTTTATCGGGGATATAAATTTGGAAAAGTCGCGGGAATACTGGACGAGGCCTTCCGGCCTTCGTCCAGTATTCCCGCGACTTTTCCAAGTTTATACCCCGATAAATTCCACAAAAAGGCCATTCATTCCTATAATAACCAATAGGATAAAATAAACAATTGGCGGTAAAAAATTACAAATTGTTTTTTTTTTTCGAAAATTGTAATTTGTTATCGCCAATTCTTTATTTTATCACCAATTGCGAAAGTGGCTTTTTCCAAGTTTATACCCCGATAAATTCCACAAAAAGGCCATTCATTCCTATAATAAATCCACAATGCAAACGCCCAGTCAACGTATTGGGTTTACATCCCAATACAATACAGTAGATACACGTGACGTCGCGCGATGTTGGTGATTGGTTAAAGTACGCAACGTCGCTATTCCAGGAATTGCGACAAAATGACGTAAAACAAGATTATTGTTAATATTAACGCCATATTTGGTTATTTACAGTTTTGAAAATGTTCAGTTCAGTTCAGAAAATGCAGTGTAAATATAAGTAATAAAACCATGAGCTCTTGCGTTTACTGAGGTGAATAATACATTTGGTATGTTTAAAGTTTGCGAGGAGTCCTTCGGACTCCACGTACCTTAAACATATCAAATGTATTGTACACCCCAGTAAACGCTACAGCAAATATTCCTTAAGTGCATCACTATCATGTATTGAAATGTAATCCTTCAAGGGATATAAAGTTAAATGACAGACTAGAGAGGTTCCGGCAAACATCTGTGGAGGCTCTGCCGAGCACATCCCGATTCCGTGCCGCGCCAGATATGTTTTCCCATTCACTGCACTAACCTACTATTCTATTTATCACGCCAACACCTACAAATACACCTTCTTCCGATTCCTGATAGGTGTTATCGGGGTCAGAGGTCATGGTTGCGCAGTGGGCTAGCTGTGGAGATGCCCCTTGCAATGGTCCTGCAATCGACAAGCGTTTAATGAGTGTGCTTTATATGGACTGCCAAATCTACATAACATCAAATAATTAATGCTAGCTCTAACTATGTACAGCTAGCTCCAAATCATTTGAAGAGCTCTCTAACTCATTTGGAGCTAGCCCTAAATATTTAATGCTAGCTCTAATTTATGTGGAGTTGGCGTTCCATATCTTTATATAGCGGGTGGATAAAACATACCAACATGTTTAAAGTGTCAAATCCCGTATAAGTCAGTACTTTGACATTTGGAGTTATTATTTTATCCTTCCGATTTATGCTCTGTATAGCATTGGAGTAGAAGCATTATACTATGTAGCTGCAACTGAATAAATTACGCTGATGTTTTTGAGGATTTGGGCATGTATACCCAAACACTTCAACGTAATTTGGTATAAAGGCCAATGTGTATGATCACATGGTACTAACAACAACAACAAGTACTGAAACTTCCATTTGGTGGTCTCTGTATATTGGCCCAAACATCTGTCGTTTTTGCGAAGAATCGATTTCCGTGTCTACCGACACGGACATCGATTCTTCGCAAAAACGACATTAGTCTGTGTCAAACTCCCTGGACCACCAAATGCAGCTCATGAAGACGCGTTTGCTGCTCCATATTTCATAGACATCCGTTGCATATTAAGGAAAATATCAAATAATACTTACTTTGGAGTGGGCGAGCTTTCATCACTTTCAGCTGTTGTTGTTGTTGTTGTAACCACATGATCATGTACCTTGAAGACGCACTCAAAAATCATGTGACCTGCGTACGATCGATTCAGTGTCAAATCGCCAATCAAGTAATAGTACCGTAAGTTGATAGCAGGTAGAGGGCGGCGCTCTGTTCAAACGTAACATGTGCACGCGAATGGAGACAGGCCAAATAATAATATACTTATAGTTCACATACCAGTATTGAAATTTTAATAAACTAAGTTATTGCAAATTGAATATGTGAACTATACATATTACTTAAAGACATATGAGACACGCCATGTGATACTGTACCTTCGGACATGTGCATAATTTCATTAAATACGTTTTCAAAATTTACAATATTTTTCATAAATAGAGTGAAAAACTGACAATATTTTCAGAATTATGTCACCTTTTGACGCCATTTTCGGAATATAATGTAAATTTTGTAAAAGTATTTCATGAAATTACGCAGATGTCCGAAGGTACAAAACCACATGGCGTGTCTCAATTATGACTTGTAAGTGTGTACCGTCATGGCGTTGTATTGCTGGCAGTTGAGGATGAGCACATCAGCGCAGTTAACAAAGTGTTCCTGATCGCCAAACCCTTGACCGCACTGTCCGCTGGCGTCACACCCCCATTTGTTACCTGTGGGTGGATATAGAGAATAGTAGGTTAGTGCCATGAATGGGAAAACATATCTGGCAAGGCTTAGCCGTGCCAGATATTTTTCCCATTCACGGCACTAACCTACTATTCTATTTACCCCGTCAACACCTACAAATGGCTTTAAAATTCAAAAAATAATAAGGTGTAATATTAGGCTATAAAAAAGTTCTTTGGTTTCCTCCAGATATTTTTCCCATTCATGGCACTAACCTACTATTCTATTTATCCCGTCAACACCTACAAATGGCTTTAAAATTAAAAAAAAATAACTCCAGTCACCGCATATATTCATACGCAGTGATTAGGTCGTATTGACAAGATATTCACGGCACTGTGTTTCACGGCACATACGCACTGTGTTGACGGGATAAAGGTGTAATATTAGGCCATAAAAAGTACTTTGGTTCTCAGATATCGCCGCGTCAGAAAAATCCCTGCGCGTCAAGCATTTTATCGTCATGGAGAAATAAAATCATACTGAAAATTCGCCACATGTTCAATAAAAAATACTAGCATGCAAAACTATGTTAAATACAATAATGTCAGACGAAGAGCTGATGATTTTCCACATCTGAAGAGATTATAGTAACTTTATAGAACATGCTCATTGTTATATGCATCAGAAACGAACATCTCCAATAAAATATTTATATTCCGCAGGGCTCCAGATAAGGAATTAGTAATTGAGTATTGTCACTCCATCATTTCTAAAGCAATTGGTTATTTCAAAATGATATTTGTGTAAAATAGAACCACACTAGTGTTTACACATCAACAGACCGCACAGATTGGATAGTTAGCTTCTAAATGAAAACACATCTTGGTATTTCATTAGAATTGTCTCCTTGGAGACAATTCTAATGAAATACCAAGATGTGTTTTCATGGAAAAATAAGAAAATATGCTATATTTGTGGTCTGTTTATTGTTTTCTGTAGCATGATAAAGATACCACAACTTTTTTTATTGCTTTTTGATATTCACTACTCGGGATTTTGGCAATTTTAATTGGGTATTTACGCAAATACGCACCTTATCTGGAGCGCTAATAATTCCGCAAAGTCCTTGTCTGAGAACCAAAGTACTTTATTTTCATGATCTTAGTTTCATTGATTTACCATTTAACTAGTAATATTTAATAGTCATATGGGTAGATATGTAGACTGGAATACTTTCTGTCAGACTAGCATTTTCATAATGTATTTAAGGAATAAAACCATCGGCTGTTGTGTTTACTGGGGTGAACAATACATTTGGTATGTTTAAAGTTTGCGAGGAGTCCTTCCGTTTACTGGGGAAAACAATACATTTTGGTCTGTTTAAAGTGCGTGGAGTCCGAAGGACTCCTTGCAAACTTTAAACAGACCAAATGTATTGTTCAACCCAGTAAACGCAATTCGGACTCCTCGCAAACTTTAAATAGACCACATATATAGTTCACCCCAGTAAACGCAACAGCCCATGGTTTTATTACTTATATTTACACTGCATTTTTTATAGTTTCAAAAATGTAAATAACCAAATATGGCGTTAAAATTAACAATACTCTTGTTTTCCGTCACTTTGTCGCAATTCCTGGAACAGCGACGTGGCGAACCAATCAACAACATCAACAACATCGCGCGACGTCACGTGTGTATAATGTATTGTATTGGGATGTAACGAGTGAGCGTTTGCATTATGAATTTATAGAAGGTGCAAATATTACCTTGTGGACAGTTAAATATGAAGAGAAAACAAGGTAACACACCTTGTATTCTCCTCATATTTAACTGTCCACAAGGTAATATTTGCACCTTCTATACATTCATAATGCAAACGCTCACTCGTTACATCCCAATACAATGCAAGGCATGCTTGATTAAACATGCAGACGCTCGAACATGGATCAACGAATGATATGGCCATGTGACGTATGGCGTACGAATATGTGACAAGCAGTTAAATGAACATTCTCTCAATACTTGTGTTTCAGGAGTAAATGTATATGTATTCTATATAATAATATATTCTATATGTATTCTATATTATATAATAATCCCAATCCGAATTTCACCAATAATCACAAACGGTTAGCTCAAAGCAAGCATAATGTTTCGCACTATTTCTTCAGTATGTACTACTTTCGAACACTAAGGGCCACAGCCGATTTACTGGAATATAACCTATAATACTACGTACCTGTCCGGTACCACCACTGCATGTTACAGCCGTCAGGACAGTTGACGGCCGCCGGCAACATCACCTCCATGTAGTACATGCCCGTCGACGTCACAGCTACAATAACATACATGTGTCTGTGACTGGAGAAATGGGGCTTATGGGATTTGCGGCCAGCGTAGCTGCTGATCAAATATACACTACTGTTGCCGTACAAGTATCAAGTCTACACACCATAAGGAACGCATACACCAAGTTTCAAGTCCCTACCTAATACGGTAAAAAAAGGTTTTACTTCTTACAAGAAACGTGACGTACGTACGGACGGACGGACGGACAGACGGACGGACGGACGCCCTTGACGAAAACAATATACCCATTTTTTTTCTTCAAAAAGTGGGTATAATGATACATACATGTATATGCACGTTGATGAGCCACACCAGAAGGTTGTAATTGAGCATAGTCTACCTAACAACCCTATTGTGACTCAATATATGGTTAACTGTATTGTAATTTTCAAATTTGCGGCGTATATCAGAAAATGATAGGTCGGAAAATCTGTTTAATGGCGACGCGCTAGAATTCCTGTTCAAAGCAACTCCGAATGCGCATTCCATGACAATTAATACTTAGTACAGTTATATCTTTGTTCACCCATTACATTGAAACACATCTTGTATCAAAGCTAGTTGGCGATCACATGTTATGCATTACTGTACAGTATAGTCTATCCACATTGAAACACATCTTGTATCAAAGCTAGTTGGCGATCACATGTTATCCATGAATGTACAGTATAGTGTATCCACATTGAAACACATCTTGTATCAAAGCTAGTTGGCGATCACATGTTATGCATTAATGTACAGTATAGTTTATCCACATTGAAACACATATTGTATCAAATTTTGTTGGCGATCACATGTTATGCATGAATGTACAGTATAGTTTATCCACATTGAAACATATCTTGTATCAAAGCTAGTTGGCGATCACATGTTATCCATGAATGTACAGTATAGTGTATCCATATTGAAACGCATCTTGTATCAAAGCTAGTTGGCGATCACATGTTATGCATGAATGTACAGTATAGTTTATCCACATTGAAACACATCTTGTATGGATGTCGGCTTATGGTGTGTACTGTATTGCCCGATTGACCGTCTATACATTATATTAATTATTATATATACAGGTGGAATTCTGTTCTAGTAATTCTTTACTGAGAATATACCTGTACATGTGGTTAAATTACTGCAACTACTGTACTTAACCTAATGCAGTATGTGCGCCAATCCAGTCCAATCCAATCCATGTATAACCAAGGTGTATGATCACGTGGTACAAACAACAACAACAACAACAACAACAACAAGTACTGAATCTTCCAGAATCCAACCGATTGAAAGTACGTATTCTTTTATATTGTCCTTATTACGTAACTGATGTTGATGAGATATGGCGCATCATACGCGTCTTGTAAAGTTGGTTGTTAAGCTGCATTTGATGGTCTCTGTATATTGGCCCAAAACTGCTGTCGTATTTGCGAAGAATCGATTTCCGGTAGACACGGAAATCGATTCTTCGCAAAAACGACATAAATCTGTGCCGAACTAAATGCAGCTCACGAAGACGCGTTTGCTGCGCCATATTTCATCAAAATCATTATCAAATAATACTTACTTTGGAGTGGGTAAGATTTCAACACTTTTTGCCACTGTTGTTGTTGTTATAACCACGTGATCATGCACCTTGATAACGAAAGTTAGTAAACTATATGTGATTACATGAAACAATAGGAAAATACAAAAGGGGACACGACTTTCGTCCATGAGTATAAAAAGTATAATAATGCAAATTAACACGTCTCGTTATGGTTTATGGAATCTTTATTTTGCCCAAAAAATGTC
The DNA here is from genome assembly GCA_029237695.1 of Conchocele bisecta. Classification (NCBI taxonomy): domain Eukaryota; kingdom Metazoa; phylum Mollusca; class Bivalvia; order Lucinida; family Thyasiridae; genus Conchocele; species Conchocele bisecta. The sequence continues at coordinate 16,288,427 of CM055279.1, forward strand.
ATAACAAAAATTATCCTTATATTGCAACCTGTGATGTGAGGGGCCCGTTTCACTAAACTTCGTACGACAAAAATGTTCCTACGAAGATTTATATAAATTCATTTCACACATCAATGTGGTTAATTAATGCGACCAGTTTCCACCTACATGTAGGGGTCATTAAAATATGAACATATCCACCAAACATTTCCGAAAATCGGCTGTTAATGTGAAATTTGCTACCAGTTTTAGTGTTGCGTTTACGAACTTCTTAGTCTTACGAAGTTTAGTGAAACGGGCACCAGGGGTGCCCGTTTCACTAAACTTCGTAAGACTAAATGTTCGTAAGTGCAAATTTAGGATCGACTGGAAATTTCAATTGATGAATTTACATTTATTGAGCATAGCTATGCTCAATAAATGTAAATCCAATAATTGTTTACAGAAAAACATTATTAATGTGGAATTTACAGACTATCATTAGTTTACACTTAAGAACATTTTAGTCGTACGAAGCTTAGTGAAACGGCCCCCAGGTTTAAATCATCATTCCTGTAACATGCACTGTAAGGTATAAGCCGTGTAATGCTAAGCGTTGAGTTTATACCTGTTGATGTGGCACCAGTGGGCGTCCTCAGCACGTAATGGGCCTCCGGGTCAAGGTAACACTGGGTCAGGTCGTCCGGACCCTCCGTCCCTTCCTTTAAGGGGCAGAGCCGCACCTCAAAGGCGCCCTTTTGGGCCACGGTGATGTCTACCGTGACCGTCAGTGTTTGCGCTACAAATACAGCGACGCGCCAAAAGTGAGTAGACTTTTCCAAATAGTAATAACGTTACAGATACATACAATTCAGTGGAACCTCTCTCAACCGAACACCATGGGAGGTATCTAGATGTTTCACTGTAATTCCGATGTAAGAGCACTGAAACACATGCATGTGTGCATTACAATCGTGAACACCGAAACACGTCTGCGATATTTGACAGTGAAGTCGATCATAATTTAACACATCATTCTCGCAATGTTGTTCGGATTAGAGATGTTCCACTGTAATACCATGGACTTAAAACACCTTTTCACCTTTTCAGAAACGGCACGTTTAATCTGATATAATCAAGTTGGTATAGCTCTTTCAATGACGTTAATATTGGCGTCAATTAAGGAAAACAATCGTGGGCTGTTGCGTTTACTGTATCACGAACAACATTGGTCTGTTTAAAGTGCGTGGAGTCCGAAAGACTCCTCGCAAACTTCAAACAGACCAACTGTTGTTCATAATACAGTAAACGCAACTGCCCATGGTTTTATTACTTATATTTACACTGCATTTTCGGATAGTTTCAAAGATGTAAATAACCATATAATAATTAGGAATCTTATTGTTTTACGTCGTTTTGTCGAAATTCATGGAACAGCGACGTTCCCAGTCAGTAGCGTGACTTTATTGACAACGACGATGAACGTCACGTAATATGAGCCGCGTCGAGAGAAAACCTGTCTTCGGGAAATTCTTGGTCAAATTAACATTTTGTTACTATGACAATGGTATTTGTATGATGAATTGAATGCTTTTTATTTTATCATGATATCTGCAATATTCATTAAGATATTATAGTTAATACAACGCCACTATGCAGGTCGTTTGAGCAAATGAGACGTCACGTAAAAGCCACGTCAAACGACGTTACAGTATTATATAGTAAATACATGATTAGTGCCGTCGAATATAAAATATATTCGGTTGAGCCTTAGACAGCTTTATTGGGGCGAGCTTTAGCGAGCCCCTATAAAGTTGTCGGGGCGAAACCGAATATATTTTATATTCTACGGCACTAATCATGTATTTAATTTATACCGCATACTAAACGTAATAGCTTGAACGTGCTTGACGTCATGTTTTGACGTCATTCCCTCGCTATGCGTCACAAATCCAGTGACATGATTCAAAGCAAAATGGCGGCGTCCACGTTAAGTAGATTCGGTATTGTATTTGATTAAATCTCCGATTTATTTACTTTGCGCTTCGATATTGGCTCGAGTTAGACTACACAGTTGTCATAATAAGCATTAAAATCATAATGGACATGTCGGTGTCGTTGGTTACGTCGCATATACTGTAAAAATTGACACAATTCAGTTGCACCGACAGCTACTTCGATTTTAAAATTCGCCGCAATCTTGAATTTGCTGTTGAGACTAATATTAGGCTACTTCAGGTATAACATATTAGGTTACTTCAGATATAAACAGCATTTATTCAGTCCCCTTTATTATGCTTTTCAAATAGTCAACAATTTCAACTAAAAATAGTTTCTTCCATTAATCATGTTGATATTCGATCAGACGTTTTGTTATCCGTATCCGAATCCGAATCCTGTAATGATAGACGATAATCGACAACGTCGCGCAACAGCACGTGGGTAATGTACTGGGATATGAACGCAATACGTTGAATGGGCGTTTCCATTGTGAATTCAAGGACAGTGTAAATATTGGCATATGGCTATAGAATTTTTGTCTATGTTCAAACGGCATATTTTTCATTTTATTATTGCAAAAAATGTGTTGTTTATTATAGTGTCACCCATACTGAAAGGGCCAGCCGTGTTTGACTTATGAGACGCCCTAATCTACGAACATTAGAACTTCCCAATTCCTCTACCCTATATTCATATATGCCAGACGTCAGGGGCCCGTTTCACTAAACTTCGTTCGACTAAAATGTTCGTAAGTGCAAATAATTGTTTACAAGAACGATTGTATTTGTGAAATGTACAGACTATCATAATTGTGCACTTACGAACATTTCAGTCGTACGAAGTTTAGTGAAACGGGCCCCAGGCAGGCAGGTAATTGGTACAATTCATTTAACTAGCTGGCCGCTCATCAACCGGTCATATCAGCCTGATTAGAGGCTCGAATCTTCAACCTCCCAGTCACGAAGCGGTTGCCTTACCACACGGCAGTGGTAACACTTGACTTTACCTTTAACCACAGCGACGAGATGACAACAACGCTACATATGTGGCACGCCATGTGATTTTGTCCCTTCGGACATCCTCGTAATTTCATGAAATATGTTTACAAAAGTTATAATATTTTTCCATAAATGGCGTCAAAATATGACAAAATTTTACAATATAATTCCGCATGTACTCAACTTTTGACTTTATTTATGTTGTGCGAAGGTACACAATCACATGGCGTGTCTCAATTATGTGAGAGGTGTAGAAGTTATTGTTCACATATTGAAATGTTAAGGAATTAAATAGAAGGGAGCGCTAGCGACCGCAGCATTTAGTTCCTTAAAAATCAAATATGTGAACAATAACCTATTTATAGGTGAGTCAAGTTTTACTTGAACAAATGCTGATTAAATCTGGTAAATTAAATATGTAACTTATTGGGGTTAAATCTTGCAATATGTGAAATAGGTGGAGCTCCATAGTAGCCAGCGATTGGCTTAGCAAGTAGGGCGAACTATACTGTACAATGTAAACTAGCACGAACCCTGCAAGTATGCTCGGGGGAATGGTAGGTCTCTGACAATGGATCCACCCAGGTCGTGTGTCCGGGGGTAGGGAGCCGAGTAGTTGTCGCCGCAAGCGCTGCATTTCCCGCCATTCTCCGCCTGGATCTACAACACGCGAGTGAGGAGGAAGTATCACGAGATGACTGAATGCCAAGATGAGTAAAGGTCAATAAAACATTTAGTATTTAGAATTTCAGCATTCATTACCAATTTTTTCAGTGAAAACATTGGTAATGAATGCTGAAATTCTTATTAAATAAAATAAACAATATATTGTTAATAAGCCACAAAGGTTTAACATTTATTTTTGAAAAGCTTATTTACTAGTACATGTAGTTAAAATATACACGTGTCATTTTGACGCAATCGATGTTTGGTGACAAACTGAAAACTTATAATACTGGAATTTGATGGTTTATGGAGAACTCGGCAAATTTCCGCTTATTATTGACATTAAATGTAGAATTATTTCGTTTTGGGGAAAATTAGTTTCAGGGAAGCAGAGTAAATTATTGTTTCTTATGTATAAGTTATTATATACACAACATGAAGCAAATGTGACTCATTTCCGATGGATTCAGAATGTTAAATCTATTTTAACTGAAATTAACGATGTTAATGCTATCTGGCTGAGCCACTACGCCAGGACTCAGCTTCAGAACCAGTTTATTCAGTCATGGCTCACCAGCATCGATTCATCTTCACGTGGAATTACGTATAGAATCTTTAAAACAGAGTTTGGATTAGAAACATATTTAATTAATCTCACGGAAAGGTTAAGAAAAATATTGACCAGATTTCGAACTTGTAATCATAGACTGGCGGTCGAAACTGGTAGACGGACAGGTGTGCCGAGAACAAGCAGGGTCTGCAACAAATGTGGCGCTGGTGCTCTCGGTGACGAGTTTCATTTCCTTTTCGAGTGCCGCTTCTATGATGAAGTTCGAAAACGGTATATCAAGCCATTTTATTTTAGAAGACCAAATATTTTAAAATTCGCACAGCTATTTGAGAAAAAATCTGGAAAGCAATTAAGAAATTTAGCTATTTTTATAAGAAATGCTTTATGGTTATAATGACTAGTGAGCTTATACATATGCATTTTGTATTTGTACCCATCGTTGTATTATGTAATCTGTTGTATACCTCGTGTGTCAGGCATGTGGCTTAGAGTGAATAAAATGTGTATGTGTGTATGTGTAATATAACTACCTTTGGCGAACTGGCATTAGAAAATAAATAAAATATATTGTTGTCATATTCAGAAAACGTGCAAGATGAACAAGGTTTTAAATATTTGCAAATGTTACAAGGTACCTTTTCTCGTGCATCGGACGATTTGACGATTTACACCTACCTTTGCTCCGCCACAGGAGAGCCCGGATTGAGACAACTGGGTGGCGCCCCCTGTCGCAGAGTCAAGGATTCTCGAGCTGAGGTTTCTGAGCATCTGTCGGGCCGGCGGGTCCTTCATATAGCCGTTACCTTGTACGCCTACCATCACCATGGCAACCACGAGGGCCAAGGTCATGCCGTGTGCTGTCATTGCGTGTGGTCTGCAGATGTACGCATTAGATGGCATTAAAACGTTCGGAGAAAAGTGCTTTGTCTCGTCTATTGATTGATAAATCTTTGAACAAGTTGGGAATTATTATTAGAAAGCGCATCGTATCACATTGATGGTTTTGTCATATCAAATAGACCTGCTTTTTTTTTTTTTTTGCTTATATTTAACGGCGGCACTGGCTCTAGGACCTAGGACCTTGCATGCCGTCTCCCAAGAATGGGAGAATGAACGGAGGTAGAGACTTTTTGAGAGAAGCCGGTAATTCGTATTTACAGAGCAACTACGAATTATCGGTACCCATTTACAGCTGGGTGAACTGGAGCAGTGTGGATAAAGTGTCTTGCTCAAGGACACAACGCAAACCGCTAGTCAGGCTCGAACCCACGACCATTGGATCAGTAGTCCGACACACTAACCATTACGCCACGGCGCTCCACTTATAGCCCTGCTACATCTTCCCCGTGTTTTCATTATATTGATTTACAATTTGAAACAGTGAAATTTAACAAAATAAAATTGTGTGTCGAACATTTAATAAAAAGAGTGAATTTAAAATAAAACAATGTGTAATACATGTGCTTCCCTTCAGATGTTATTGGAAATTACTAAACTTGTGTCAGTTTCTAAAATACTATTTGTAAAACTGAAACATGTCAATGTATTAACCCTTTGAACCCGAAATCCCGCTATAGCGGTTTATGCAAAAAGTGACGAGCCGTCTCATCAGGATCTGCACTTTTTGAAAGTAATGTTAATGTCTTTGAGAACAGAAACGCCCCCTTTTCATAAATGGACGAATCTGAAAATCATTTTGTGACCATTGGATTGGTCGGAACATTAGCATATCACAGTCCATTCCAGTTCCTTAGGGTTGAAAGGGTTAAACGCCTCTGTGGAAGAAGGGTGATAACTCTATTAGGGAGTTAGCCCCATTCTTCACTCTTCCCTTCAAATATGATACTGAGAGTAGCTCTCTATTTCACGGGAACTGCTATACAGAGTTCAACTTTATTTACAGAAAACAGTCTCAGATTTGTTTGTTTGTTTATTGGTGTTTAACGGCCTATCGACAGCTAAGGGCATGTAAGGCGAGACAAGCGGGTTCGATCCCGTTTTAACCTGCTGCATTGATCCCCAAATCAGAACGGAATATTTACATCGATAAAAATATATTCAGCCCTGTAATTAGAATAACTTGACCCGGTGCCGGTTCCATACCACACGGAAGTCAAAGATTCGTCTGTAACTGTGTTGTTATTATGAGATTTGTGCCCAGTGTAGGTCCTGATCAAATAACACACTCATTAGCGCGGTGATTATCTGTATGGCTCGTTAGAAGCATGACGTGTGTTTCAATGATGGAATGGCGAACGGTGCAGATCCTGATCAGACTGTGTGGATCAGACAGAGCGGATGCACAGGCTGGTCTGGATATACATGTACATTGGCACAGAACCCATAAGCCCCATTTCGCCAGTCACAGCCACATATAAAGTACACATTATACGAACACTATTAACTCTTTGCATGCTAGCGGCGAAAATATCATCCAACAAATTACGAGTATGTTTCTTATTTCTCTCTGTCCGGAGGACTCAATTCTAAAATGAAATTCCAGGACATATTCATGATATGTATTTGGAGAAATCAAAGAAGCTATAATGAATTGCCGTCTGGTATTTTTTAACTGTTATTAGCCAACAAATTTCCCAGCATACAAAGAGTTAAATATACTGTCAAAATACACGAAAACAAACGGCCAACTATTAAATAAAACAATGTCTCTTACTGTTTGTATTTCGCGTGCGTTGCAGTAATATATTTATATACTTATATTTATTGTTTACCCAAGTTTCTCGACCAATGAAAGAACGGCATTTAGCCTCAATTAATCGCATATTGCGACGCTTTCGCCAATATGTATTAAATTAATCATTAAATGTTCAGCGCTATATTTATAACTGATTTTATGCCTTGTTGTCATCAGTTCACGAGACGCAGAGTATATTACCGCCCACACACGCGCTCACTTCGTGTCACACCGCCAATCACATGCTAGTATAGCGATTCAAAATCACTGTTAGGGGCAGAGCTTCGCGACTGGGCTGGTAAACAATAAGTACGTTATAGTTCACATACTGGATTTATAATAAATTAATTTCTCGCTCGCTTGCGCTCGCTACGAAATTAATTTATTCACAATCCAATATATGAACAACAACTATTACTAATTATATAATTTGAAGGTATATACGCATTATGAAAATAAGTAAACTTGCGTTAAAGTCATTGTTCATGTAGCTTAAATACAAACAATTGCTACTTACATCTTGATGTTGCACCGCCTATGTATTTATCCAACAATAAACGTCAGTGCTCGTTTCTTTTCAAATCGAAATGAGGGAATTGTTTAACTTCATCATCATATATAGACAAAACACGATACCGGACAGATACCTTATAATTGTCGCCGTGTGTCTTTCTTGAGGATCGCATTACAATCGCCTGATATACATTATTATGCAGTCAAGTGATAAACTGATGATTTGATACTACAAAAGCACTTTCGACTACAAAAGCAAGTGTATGATCATCACATTTCCAATTAAAATGTTGATGCATTTATTTTAAATTCAATACAAACCCCGGATATTTATGTCATTATATAGATGCCTGTCTACCTCCATTTATGATAAAATGAGTGGCATTAAATGGCATATCATTCGCTAAGTACTGGATAGAATTGTTCAAAAGTCTCAATTCACCAAGATAATAGATGGTAATATCGTTGGCATACACTAGGTTGTTCATATTTAAGATTATTTAGGAATCAAAGTGCAGTGTAAGTGAAGACTTCTCTGATATGTAGCCAGTTAAATTATGCGTTCACCATTTTGAATTCATAAGGACAACCGACGAAAAATAGTAAAAATGTCAAAGAACGACAGTTAGGCGACAATGTACAGCGCCTGAAGCATTTCTAAGTCATTGATGCTGCGAGGAACTCGTGCAAATATCCTTGCTATAATATTTTGTCACGACACCATGGCCATAACGTCAAACATGTATTCACATTCAATGACGTCACAAGTACGTGACGTCAAGTCATGACGTCATAATATGTGTACCGAGGTACAAGGTATCGCGTCTCATACATGTATTAGTGAAAGTTTCAGTAAGTTATCATTTTCCGTTTTCTGTTCACACTTAATGTTAACTGACACCAGTAAACGTAAATGGGAGGGCAAACTTAGATACGGGTAACTCGAGTACACGATTTGTTCGCGTCACGCACTTGATAGTTTGGGAATCGTGTACCGGATTAAGTCAATAACTCGGCTCCTGCTATTAGTAATTCACAACAAACAAAACACTTACCATATTTTGTATTTGTTCGGCTTATATTTAAAGGTGCATTCCCACTCAATGGCACACACTGTTCTTTATAGGAATTAAATAAGTGTATAATTGTGTCACTATTCCACCAGTTCTAAAAATTACGAGTCGCCGCTATAAATATATCATTTATTAATATATATTTTACTGATAGTGACTCGCGGTGGTATCAAGCTATTTTCATATGCAAACGAGGTATGCTATTTTTTAATCATTTATACTAATTAAATGCGTCACCTGAAAAATAATAAAATTGTCGACAGATTATGATCAGTGCACATCAAACAATAAATACAGAGAATAAATATTAATGTCCGTTAACATTTTAAGGAAATACGGTTATCGCCCCTGATACCAGTGTGTAAATTTACGTCTGATATAAAATGTATAATAATGTCCAATCAATAATGGAGTAATTGTGGCCGGATAAGCTCAGTGGGCAAAGCGTCGGACTGTGTGAGACCCCGAGTTCGATGGGCAAAGCGTCGGACTGTGGGAGGCCCCGGGTTCGATGGGCAAAGTGTCGGACTGTGGGAGACCCCGGGTTCGATGGGCAAAGCGTCGGACTGTGGGATACCCCGGGTTCGATTCCCACCTTGTCCTTGGGCAAGACAACTTCGTTATAGCCTAGTCTTGTATTTCTTATATTTAAGGGTGGGAAATTGATCGAAGACCTTCCATATCTAGTATTTTCGGATGGCGACTTAAATAGTCGGTCCCGACATGCAAGGTCATCGAGCCAGTGCCGTCATTAAATCAAAGCCTTTACATTTTGGGGTATGGTATATAGCGGGCACACGTAATGTTTAAAACTGGTGGAATAGTGACACAAGTATACACTTAGTTAATTCCTATAAAGAACACCGTGTGCCAACTGAGTGGGCATGTACCTTTCAGGGTGGGAATTGGTTAGAACGCCTTCAATACCCTGTCATTTACTATAAGTAGCAAACAACTGAATTAATTCCATTGCCTGGAAATGCGTTAGTCACAGAATAAATTAGAGACACGCCATGTGATTTTGTACCTTCGGACAAAATTTACAATATTATCCGTAAATGGCGTCAAAAACAGACAACATTTTCAGAGTACATGCGGAATTACTCTGAACATGTTGTCAACTATATTTATGAAAAATAATGTAAATTTTGTAAATGTATTTCTTGAAATACGTTTTAAAAATGTGAAAATATTGCAATTGAAAACGTCGAACATGTATACAGGTTTAGTATCGCAGGGACATTTCAGCTATTGGGTTGGGGCGGCGGTGTAGGGGTGGGTGGTTGGGGGTTGTGTGGTGAAGATATGGGTGCAAATATAATTATAGCGTATATAGTCTTCGTATCGCATACACCATCGCGTTTTAGCTTCCTGTGGGCCGTTTCACTAAACTTCGTACGACTAAGATGTTCGTAAGTGCACATTTAGGATCGACTGGAAATGTCAATTGATGGATTTTCATTTCTTGGGCATAGGCTGCAAACGCAGCCTATGCTCAATAAATGTAAATCCAATAACTGTTTACAAGAAAACATTCCTAATGTGAAATTTACAGACTATCATAAATTTGCACTTACGAACATTTTAGTCGTACGAGGTTTAGTGAAACGGCCCCCTGTACAGTATCACGAACGATACACGAATTCCATACGTTCTTGGGCATTAATTCACTCGTCGATTGTTGGCAAGAATTCCGCACTTGCTCTGAATATTTCTGAATGCGCATGTTCACGCGAGTATCGTGTTTTAGACATTGGCAATTACTCCCACATCGAAACACGATGAAGATATATTTAACATGATCCAGTTTTTTCGTGAGAAATATATTTACTTATATCATGAACTAGACCGAATTGACCGAATACACGCTAACCGATAACTAATACTAGTATTGCAATACTTGAAGCTCCACAATCACATTCGTAATTGCAATATGACAACAATTAAGACACGCCTTGACATGATTTGGTACATATGAAGAAGTGGAGTCTTAGCATGGACATATTTCAAGGTGGGGGATCACGTGGTTTCCGAACGACATGACGTCATATTGTTTTAGATATGTTTACAGTAGATTTCCTTTAATATCTTGCTAATGGAATGACATACTTGTTATGAAATAAACCGCATCAAATGTACACGTTGTCCTTTATTGTACAGGCGGCTTTAATCTCATAATTATGTCGTTTTCACGAAGAATCGGTTACCGTAAATGTAAATAAAAACTAGAGCACGTGAATGTAACAAATAAACGGTACTCGATTCTTTGTGAAATGTATTGTAAAGAACTTTCAGAGCACCAATAAAACACAAATGCCATCGTATTTGGTGCGCTACATATCATCAAAATCCGTTCGTTTGTTAGGAAGATTTTAATGAAAATCTACTGTAAAAATTATGTCACAGATTACATCACGTCGGAAAATCGGGTTCAGAAACCACGTGATCATACACCTTGTATTTAGAGAAACTATGAAAGTTTCTGTACATGACGTCGACATTTAAAAGTCTCAACCGAAAGACAAGTGGAATGAAAATACAATCGAAGTATTGTGATGCCTACATAAAAGCTAGGTTTAAACACACAACCTCCGGACTGGAAGTCAGGCCACAACCCACAACCCACAACCCACAACCCACAACCCACAACCCACGACCCACGACCCACGACCCACGACCCACCACCCACCACCCACCCCGGGCGAAGATTGAACCGACAACCTTCGGTATGGAATGATCTTCACTAGACTAAAACATCCTTCCGTTGGTCGAGAGACAAATTGAGAAAGTATACACAATAATTTGAAACCTGAGGCCAATTTCACTAAACTTCGTACGACTAAAATGTTCGTAAGTGCAAAATTATGATAGTCTGTAAATTTCACATTAACAATGTGTTCTTGTAAACGATTATTGGATTTACATTTATTGAGCATACATATGCAGCCTATGTTCAATAAATGTAAATCCATCAATTGAAGCTTACAGACTATTCTAAATCTGCACTTTCGAACATTTTAGTCGTACGAAGTTTAGTGAAACGGGCACCTGGTATGATAAAAAACACATTATTCACGTCTTCCTGTCCAAAATTTCCTTCAAATAGATAAAACGTTAACAAACAAATAGTTTTGTTCGCGGAACTTGTTTTTTCGGAACATTTTTATTAAACCTTGACTCCCACATCCCAGGTTGTAATTTAGGGAGACACATTTTTTCGTCCATTATTTACATATAACTTTAATTGGCATTATTATGCTGTTGTTTTTTATATCAAACGTGCAGTGCCTCTTTGATTTTAGGGGAGATAATCGAGATGCTTCCTTAAACTTACTTATTCTCTTTATTTACTTTTTGATGTGCAATGATCATCCTATTTATAATTTAAAAAGGTCATGCCTCATTTCCGTATCAAAATAGTCTGATACAACCGCGCGTCTCTATCAGTAATTAAAGATTACTAAACGATTATATTTTGCGACTGGTGAAATATTTACACAATTATATTGTAGACACTTATTTTAATTCCTATTAAGAAAATTTATGGGATATTTTAGCAAGCTCGTAAAATTAACGGACACGTAGTACTGAATTGAGTTAAGGAGGTATTTGCCACATCCGGGTACAAATACCACAATAGGCATTGATGATGTGACTAATATTTCCTAGTCACGTCGCGATTATGACCGCGTTCATGTTTCATTGTTTGTTTTTAAATGCTGTTGTGGTTGGATAAATGGTGATTATGGCATTTGCTAGCAGTGTATACCCAGATCAGCCTGCGCATCCGCGCAGTATGATCAGGGTCTACACTGGTCGTGATACAGTTTTTGAAATACCCGACAACCTATTAACAAACAGAATAGATCCTTAAAAGGCCACTGGGGCCCATTTCACTAAGTTTCGTACGAAAAACATGTTCTTTCTATAACATTACTGTGGTACAGTAATGCTACGTTTTTCAAGCAACATGTAAGGGTCATTCTACGGAGCCCCGCAGGGGACGTAGAAATACATTGTCTTACTAATTCGTTCCCACAAAATAACAATTCGTTCCCTCAATTTAACAATTCGTTCCCACGGAAACGAATTTTTAATTCGTGGGTACGAATTGTTATATCGTGGGAACGAATTGTTACTTCGATGGAACGAGTTGTTAAATTGAGGGAACGAATTGTAATTTCGTGGGAACGAATTGTTAATTCGAGGGAACGAATTGTTATATCGTCGGTACGAATTGTTATATCGTGGGAACGAATTGTTAATTCGATGGAACGAATTGTTAAATTGAGGGAACGAAATATCATTTCGTGGGAACGAATTATTAATTCGACGGAACGAATTCTTATATCGTGGGAACGAATTGTTAATTCGAGGGAACGAATTGTTAAATTGAGTGAACGAATTGTTATTTCGTGGGAACGAATTAATAAAAAAAATGTCCATGTCCCCTGCTCCGTGTCATTCAATCTGAGAAATTCGAACAAAGGTTTGTGAGATTCGGCTACTAATGGCAACCGTGCAGTAACTTTTAGTTTAGGACAGACAGACTTCTTAGTCGTACGAAGTTTAGTGAAGCGGGCCCCGGAGGTATACTAGTAGTTCACAAGCTAGACTGTCACCGACGACGTACGTCCCGTTTCGTCGGTCACAACGACAGATATTTGCGTGTGTCATTTTAATAGTTGTCCAGGTTTCCTTAGGCAGTGAGTGAACTATCCATAAAAAAGGCCTTCATTATCTCGTAGAATAGTCGCTGACGCTGGTAATTTATAATGTATTATATGGTTCCGGCTTTTTGTCAACTCGTTCGAGGAGTAAACCTGACCTTGCGTGTACACAAGGGTCCGGTTTACTCCTCGGACCAGGAGTCGCTCATGTCCTAAAAGATTAGCAATTACCAGTCAATAGCGGTCACACTTCTGTTTTCCTATTTATTCAATTACTGTGTAAAAGAACCTGCGAACAAAGACCACCTGTGAACAAAGGTCAGCTTTATCTCCTACCATGGCTGGCCTTTATTCACATGTTTAACTGTTTTTACATAGTGAGTGATATGGCATTTTCTGGCAAAATAAACATTCATTCACCAATACCCCACGTATTGATTGACATTATTATACATTGTTTATCAGACGTACATTTCCATACTGATATCAGGGTCGATAACCGTGTTTCCTTAAAATGTTAACTGGAATTATTATGTATTCTCTGTATTTATTTTTTGATGTGCAATAATTATACTTTATAATCTATTATTATTTTCAGGTGACACATTTAACTGGTGAAATAGTGACACAATTATATATTTATTTAATTCCTATAAAGAACAATTGTGCCCACTGAGTGGGCATGTACCTTTAAGTGACGTTGAAAATTGACAGAACAGTCATAGCTCAGTTCCGCTGACTTTCGACGTCATTGGGTAGGACATTATCCCCCCATGCTTTGCAGTTGATGAGACGTAGATAACCCCTTTGAAAGTCACAGGTAGAACATTACCCCACCCCCCACCCCCCCCCCCCCCATTGAAAATCACGATCAAGACAATTATAATAATAAGTAATTATGATTAAAAATTTGAAAATCAATCAAGAGTGACCCAATGATTAAAGTAGCCTATTTATAGCGGATTAGGCTGGGGGGGGGGGGTGTGTCCAATTACTGTCCAACCTGTGATTTTCAATAGGGGGATAATGTCCTACCTGAGATTTTCAATGGGGGGGGGGGATAATGTCCTACCTATAATTTTAAATGGGGGTGGGGGGGTGGGGGGGGATAATGTCTTACCTGAGATTTTTCAATGGGTGGGGGGGTTAATGTCCTACCTATGATTTTCAATGGGGGGGGGATAATGTCCTACCTGTGATTTTCAATGGTGGAGGGGGATAATGTCCTACCTATGATTTTCAATGAGGGGGATAATGTCCTACCTATGATTTCCAATGGGGGGGGGTAATGTCCTACCTATGATTTTCAATGGGGGGGGGGGGGTGGGGGGGGGGATAATGTCCTACCTGTGATTTTCAATGGTGGAGGGGGGATAATGTCCTACCTATGATTTTCAATGGGGGGGGATAATGTCCTACCTATGATTTCCAATGGGGGGGGGTAATGTCCTACCTATGATTTTCAATGGGGGGGGGATAATGTCCTACCTGTGATTTTCAATGGGAGGGGGGGGGGGGTAATACCTACCTATGATTTTCAATGGGGGGGATAATGTCCTACCTGTGAATTTCAATGGGGGGGATAATGTCCTAAATGTCTTTTTTACAAGGGGATAGTGTCATCCTGCGTTAAAATATATAGTGGAGATAATGTCCGGAGTGTGGGTAATGTCCGGGGGTGGGTGGGGGGATAAAGTCCGTTCCCCGATTAAATAACAGAGCCCGGGCTCGTTTATTATAATAATGTTGGTTGGGTGTGTGTTGATTACGCACTATGTCAGTAACTTAGATGTGAGCCCGGATGTTGTAATGTGTCACCCATAATATAACTTTTATTGCAAAACAAATGGATGTGCTTTAAACAAACGTTTGTAATAAAGGAAGCAATCAACTGGGTATTATATCTGGCGCGGCTCGGAAACGGGATGTGCTCGGCAAAGCCTCGCTAATCCCGTTTCCTAAGCCTTGCCAGATATTATTTTCCCATACACGGCACTAACCTACTATTCTCTATTGATATGGCAAGTGAAATGTGCCTAGGATTGCAGGGTGGCTTTGAATGGTACTTTTTTTAAAAATTATTTTTTTATTAATTCATTCCCACTAAATAACAATTCGTTCCCTCAATTTCACAATTCGTTCCCTCGAATTAACAATTCGTTCACACGATATAACAATTGCTTCCCGAGAATTAACAATTTGTTCTCACGAAATAACAATTCGTTCCCTCAATTTAACAATTCGTTCCCTCGAATTAACAATTCGTTCCCACGACATAACAATTTGTTCCCACGAATTCACAATTCGTTCCCGTGGAAACGAATTGTTAAATTGAGGGAACGAAATGTCATTTGGTGGGAACGAATTTTTAATTCGAGGGAACGAATTGTTAATTCGTGGGAAGAATTGTTAAATTGAGGGAAATAATTGTTATTTCGTGGAAAAGAATTAATAAAACAAAGAATTCTACGTCCCTTGCGGGGCTCCATTATTGCACGCTGGTACTAATTGGCAAAACGTGTAGATCCAGATGAGCCGGCTCGTGACGAACCGTCTCATCAGGATCTACACTTTTTGCATATATGAGAGAATTGTTGTAAATTTTAGATTTGCTCGATTGATTGGGGTTTTACGTCCGTTAAACAGCATCAAGATCAGATGGAGGTTCACCCGTATATGGTATTGATTGGAATTTTACGTGGGGTTTTACGTCCGTTCAAATGCAGCAAGATCAGACGGAAGTTCACCCGTATATGGTATTGATTGGAGTTTTAAGTGGGGTTTTACGTCCGTTCAACAGCAGCAAGATCATACTGAAGTTCACCCGTATATGGTATTGCATATCCAACTTTCGCGGCCACCTTAACTGGACAAACTCCATAGTGACCACATGGTCAATTTCAGCTGACCAATACGTGATGGTCAGTTGGCAATTTCCGTGATATCTGCTTTTTCCGTAATCTCTCGGAAATCTACAGGTGTCACGTGATGTATGCAATTTTATCGATACGTAAATCGATAAACCATGTACATGTAGTGTGGCGAGCCACCATTGACCACTGTGATATTAGAATTAACGTGTCAGATTAACATGTATCTCACTTCCCGAACATGTTTATTTTATTGAAAATGACAATGATGACCACGTGAAAATGATTTCCAAAGTTAAATATGTTTTCCGTAAATGACATCGCAAATATTTTATACCAAATGTGGAATTAAATATTCTTCCATTGTAAAAATAAATTTCAAGGAAGTTTAGTTTGCAGTAAATAATTCGCGATGATTCTGCTTAATTCCCTGTAAATAAAAACAACACATTTCCATTTATTGACAATTTTATAATTTGTGAAACTTTCACCAATACTAGTTTTGATAATCGGAGAAAATCTCGTTAATATTGCCGTGAAATCAAGAGAAAACATGCAACGATACAAATAGTTAAACCAGCGTAAGTAATTTTGTAAACTAACGTATTCTGACCAAGATGTACAATTCCCGTGTATGTAAAAAGGGAATTACGTTAATTATTTCTAACCATATCAAATAAAGATGAAATTATATTAAGTATTCACACAAATAACATTAATAATATGTCAGTAGCTATATGTGTATACTATGATCAGACTGTGCGGATGTAGACCTTATATGCGTGTATGCTATTTTCTAATCGATTTTTAAAATGTGTACGTGTATGAGTCTGATCGAGGTTTACTCTGTTCATTAATCATTATGTAGCCTGCAATATAGGTAAATAATTCGCCATCAAAGTATACTTAACTTGATGAGTCAAATCGTGAAATCGGCTACTGATTTAGAGGACTCCACTATAATTCAGTCATGTGCATTTCAAAACATGTATGTGTACTTTGCACTCATTCAATGTCGTGTCTGTAAGCGAATTAAAGAAGAAGAACAAAAAATCAAACCATATAGTCAAATAAGCACCGCTTTATCTAACGACATTTCTTTGTTAGAGGTACGTCAAGCTATATTCTGAGCGAAAACAGGTAAAGCCTGTGGACCGGATGGAATACTGTCAGATGTAATACGTAATGACACAGCAGTATCATTTCTGCATATTGTATTTAACATATGTCTACGGTCTGGAAAGGTCCCTTCCGATTGGGGGAAAGGTATCACTAATCCTATACCGAAGTCAGGCACCACGGATCATAGAGACCCACTTTCCTATAGGAGCATTACTCTATCCTCTACATTGTATAAATTGTATGCTTCGATTTTAAACGAGCGGTTGACTAATTGGGCTGACGCAAATGAGAAGTTAACGGAATACCAAAATGGGTTTAGGAAAAAGCGCAGTACGATTGATCATTTGTCTACACTTACAACAATCATTGAAACACGCAAAAAGAAACGTCTGTCAACGTACTGCGCTTTCATTGACTTCAGAAAACCATATGACTGTATAGATAGGAACATTTTATGGAAAAAGTTGATAAATATTGGTTTAACTGGCAAGATTTTTAATGCAGTCAAATCTCTATATTCATGTGTATCAGCCTGCGTACGGGTTAATGGGTTTGTAAGTGACTGGTTTAGTGTAACTTCTGGTTTGCGTCAGGGTTGTTCGTTATCACCACTCCTGTTCAACATGTTTATCAATGACTTGGCAATACGGATTAATGCTGTCGGAAAATGTATACATATCGGTAATGAAAGAATATCTGTGTTATTATATGCTGATGACGTTGTCATTATTGCAGATAGTGAAGTTGATTTACAATACATGTTGTGCGAGTTAACTGGTTGGTGTAGCACGAACAATATGAACATACATCATGGCAAAAGTAATGTCGATCTTTTTAGACATAATGCTATACCCAGAACGCGGACAGTATTTAAATTCGGAGATCACACTGTTGATGTTATTGACAAGTACAAATATCTTGGCTTTATTTTGAATGAATTTCTCGATTATAATATCACCGCTAAAATGGTAGCACAGAGAGCTAGTAGGTCTTTGGGTCTTCTGATTGCAAAGTTTAAGAGAATGTCAGACCGGCGATGTTGCTGACTTCCCTCAGTATCTGCGTTATTGATTGATTGATTATTGGATGATTGATGTCACGAATTAACTGATCGGTCATTTTACGGTAATAATTACTAAACGATCAAAGGTCAACTACTTGATGAAAGTGCGAAAGTCAATTAGCCGAGGTGTGATAAATACCATTAAACCATAATCGCCTAATTGACGAACCGGTAACCAGTTGACGGAACCACTCGACTTTTCACTCTATTTTGCCTAATTGACGAGACCTCCAGTTGATGGAACCTCCTGAATCCGATGGAATGCCTTACAGAGTTTATTCGAAATTATATGACTCTCTTGTATGGTCTGTTATATCATATGGAGCTGCAATTTGGGGTACTAAACCATACTTATGCATCGATGCTTTACAGAACCGTGCAATGAGATTCTTTCTAGGAACAGGTAAATACACGCCTTCGGCGGGAGTGGTAGGTGACATGGGATGGGAACCACCTATCATAAAGCAATGGAAATGTATTACACTTCACTGGTACAGGCTAACCCATATTGATTTTTCTAGAATTGCGTACAAGGTATTTGCATGGGGTTCGGTACAAAGCAACACAAGGTGCAAACACTGGTGCTACACTGTTCAATGTAAGTGGGCTATTCTTGGTTTGGCTCCTGTTACTGTACATACCCTTTCTAGAAATGTATTAGTCAACGAAATTGTTAAGCGACTAATGGAAAGTTATACAGGCACCGAATGGTATTCCACTGTGAATAGAATGACTAGTTTACATGGATATGGGGGTAACAAACTTAGGCGTTATAAACTGTTTAAGCAGACATGGGGGGTGGAAACATACTGTAAACTTGTGTTGCCTCGAACACACAGATCTGCTTTCGCTAAGTTTAGATGCTGCGTAGCCCCATTACGGTTGGAAACTGGTCGTTATGAACAACTGTCTATTGGCAATAGGGTTTGCCCTTTTTGTATGACAGAAGTAGAAGATGAGTATCACGTATTGTTTAGCTGCCCTATATACAACGACATACGTATTGCACTATACGAAAAAGCATGTTCTATTGAACCACTGTTCGCTGAAATGACTGATGATTCCAAATTTGTTTTTCTTTTCTAGAACTGCAATATAATACGATTTTGTGCCAAAACCCTAGGCTATATTTGAAATCGAAGATCTTCACTGTTGTGCAAATAATACAATTATAGTACCATATGTGAATTAGTTTACGTGTAAATAATGCAACTATTTCTTATTACAATTTTGTATCCCTTTTAAGCTCTGTTGCATATTGGTGTGTAGTCCTTTTAAAGTTTCAATATAAACATATTATTCAAGTAATGCATTTTATGTATATGCTGAAATGTAATTATAGCTGCTCATTAAATGAGCCGTCTCTTATAATTCTTACAGAATGGCAATTGTACATGTACCTGTATTGTTGTATAGCTATGTATTTTATGATGTACAATTGATGAGACGTAAATAAATAATTGAACCATTAAAATGAAACCAAATAGGCCAACAGTTCAATATTTTCTGACGACAATTGGTGCCATAAATAATTATTATATTCATGCAATTCTATCAGGAAGAGATTGTGAGCTCGCGTTAATCAACCAATGAACGATTGAAAGACGAAATGAGTCACCAAACAAGACAGTATTGAGTATTATATTCAATGGTAGCTATTTACCATTCCCGCTTTGTGATCGCTGCCGATTCCCATTTCGTCTGAAGATTAGTACATGTACAGACACGTTCACCTTTGCATGTGCTTATAATGCAATTATATAGAGTGCATACTTGCAGAATGTGTTTTATTTTTGCTTGTCAGCGGAATTAAATTTAACCTTCATTATTTTTCAAGGGTACACTGATAGTATCAGCTTTTAGTTCGTCACGTTCTCTCAGGTATTGATATTAGTACGAAATAAACAGTTTTATAGATCACATTATATATTAATACATTCAACACTTTCGATGTAAATATCTTCGAAATCATTAGTAATGTTCTCTGGCTTATATGTACGTAATGTTTCTAAGTATAACCTTAGATAGCATAATCAATTGCAGTGGCTATCTAAACCGAACACCTAGACAACATCTGTGATCCTATTTTTGATGGGTTTCACCGCCATTAAATCTCAAATTTTAAGGTATGTGCATGATCGCAAAGCATGCGTATGTACCAGAATGGTCATAAACCTGACATACACTGAAATATCTCTAAACCGGACACCCTGGGCACCTCCCAGGGTGTCTGGTTTAGAGAGGTTTCACTGTATTTCTTTCTTTTACAGCGCATACCCTCTCTAAACCGGACGCGCAGGCAGTCTGTGTATCCTTAATTTTTATGAGTTTCTTTGATACATATTTATTACGAAAATGCATTTTCAAGTTCGCAAAGCGCAGCCGCATACCTTGGCATAGTAATATGTCTGATTTACAATGGAACATCTCTAAACCGGACACCCTCCCATGTTGTCCTGTTTAGAGAGGTTCCACTGTATTTATTTTTACAAGACTTAAAATATTTATTTTACCAATACTGCTATCACATTATATTAATGAAAGTGGGTGGGATACATTTCTTCGAGCACTGTTCGTCCGAATGTACGAGGAGACACTCCGTGTACAGTGGAACCTCTCTAAACCGGACACCCTGGGAGGCCCCCATGGTGTCCAGTTTAGAGATGACTATGCCAATGTATGCGGCAGTACTTTGCGAACTGGAACAGCCATTTTCATCATAAATATGCACCAATGAAACCCATAAAAGTAAGGTTAGACAGACTGCCTGCGCGTCCGGTTTAGAGAGGTTTTACTGTTCTTCACAATGTCTACGTTCACTCGGGAACTGGAAGAGCTGTCGGCTGAAAGTCACATTGAAATTAATCAAGGTTATACACAAGTAAACGAACCTTTGCATATCCAAGACGTTGCACACTGTGGCGGTGTAAGCACGTTGAACGGGTGCAACATTCGATCATTCACATTACAATACAAGTTTAGTATTATTCACATTATACTTGCAACTGTCTGTTCATCGCGTGTTCATCGCCTGTTCATCGCATGTTCATTTGCACCAATAGGTTGAATTGAATCGAACAATGAAACTTTGAAACACAAACGAGGCACATACCAAACAATCTATTTATTCCTCAACGCTTTGTATTCATAATTATGCATAATTATTCATGCAACTGAACATAATACAGGTAACATTACACGTGCAAAATACGTCTTTGTCCTTTTTTGTGTGTTCCCACGTTTAATTTGCTGTCAATGTTAAGTGTCTTTTATGTCAACGTATATATATGAAATCCATGTAAGGAGATAAGGTGAGATGTGCGTAGGCTTAACTGCATAATTATCGCGATAATAATGACTTACCGTCTACAATGAGATAACGTGGATGCGCTCCGGCACAAGGCCGGACAAAAAAACTTGACAGTACCCCCCAGTGCCAGTGATTTATATTTTAAGGTATACTATGTTTCTTCACGTCAAAATGCATGTAATACAGTAAGCTATCATTTTATCTAATTATAGGCGAATAGTAATAGGGCTGAGAACGGAAAACAAATAAGTCAAAGCTGATTTTGTTTTCAGGAAATGTTCAGAATATCAATTGTAATAACATATCAAAAATCCTCATGAATCCCACTGCAGCTTAATCCGCCCGTCCGCGTCCGTCCGTCCGGGCACACATACAGGGTCTTACGTGGTTAGAGGCGTGGCCTAAGACAAAAGAATACAATAGATTTATTCCGTTGACCACTTAAGCCTATTGTTCCTTAGGTGGTCATTCCTTTGATCTTTTATATAGTAAAAACCACCTAAGGGATGTCACGTAAGGACGTCCGTCCGTCCGTCCGTCAATCGCGCTTTCCCGTTCCCTTCCGTGGCGGTTTTCAACTTGTGTCACACATAGCTGAAAAAAAAATTTTGAGCTACAGTCATGAAACCTTATAGGAATGTATCAACATGTGCAATTGTGCATTTGGTGATTTTGATGTCATCCAGTATTCAGAGTTATGGCCCTTGACATAGTGAAAAGTGGGGATTTTCAGCTAGTGTTGCACATAGCTGAAAAACACTATTTGAGCTACAGTCTGAAAACTTATAGGAATGTATCAACATGTACAATTGTGCATTTGGTGATTTTGATGTCATCCAGTATTCACAGAGTTATAGCCCATGACTTAGTGAAAAGTGGCGATTTTCAACTTGTGTCTCACATAATTGAAAATCTATTTGAGCTAAAGTCATGAAAACTTATAGGAATGTATCAACATGTGCAATTGTGCATTTGGTGATTGTGATGCGGATTAATCCAGTAATCACAGAGTTATGGCCCTTGACTTAGTGAAAAGTGGCGATTGTCAACTTGTGTCGCACATAATTGAAAAACTATTCGAGCTACAGTCATGAAACCTTATAGGAATGCATCAACATGTGCAGTTGTGCATTTGGTGATTTTGATACGGATTCATCCAGTAATCACAGAGATATGGCCCTTGACTTAGTGAAAAGTGGCGATGTTCGACTTGTGTCGCACATAATTGAAAAACTATATGAGCTACAGTCAAGAAACCTTATAGGAATGTATCAACATGTGCAGTTGTGCATTTGGTGATTTTGATGCCATCCAGTATTCACACAGATACAGCCCCATTACATAGTGACAAGTGCCGATTTTCAACTTGTGTCGCACATAACGGCAAATCTATTTGAGCTACAGTCATGAAACCTTATATAAATGTTTATCAACATGTGCAGTTGTGCATCTGGTGATTTTGATGCGGATTCATCCATAATTCACAGAGTTATGGCCCTTGAGTTAGTGAAAAGTGGCGATGATGTCAATGATGTGTACGGCAAACTGATGTGAATCAAATGAAGTTACACGAGACATTGACCCACAATTGCAGAGCTCCAGATTAGCTTTGTGTCAAATACTTGGTGAATATTGTACCCCTGATTTCAAATTAAATGCGTCTTTTATTTTTACAAATGTTTTTTATAAATAATTAAAACAAATTTAAACATTCACTTATTAGAGTGCCGTCCGTCCGTCCGTCCGTCCGTCCGTCAATCCGTCCGTCCGTCCGTCCGACGGAAGTCCGTCCGTCCGTCCGTCCGTCCGTCCGTCCGTCCGTCCGTCCGTCCGTCCGTCCGTCCGTCCGTCCGTCCGTCCGTCCGTCCGTCCGTCTCCGTCCGTCCGTCCGTCATTTTACCCTTCAATCCGTCACCAAGGATGAAAACACGTCAGATGAATTGTTGTCCATGGTGCACCCCACTAGTTTTCGGATTTGCGGATATTTCGGCTACGTTCGGCCAAGATCATAAATGATTCGCCGTTTCGCACGCTGCATGACCACGTGATATAGATAGCGGGAACCAGTACGTGTTGTTGTATTCGGGGGTGGGGGGTAGGGGCGAATACTAAACCGAGTACCAGCTATTCGGAACGCTTGATGACGACACAGAGACACGACTCGTCACGAGACACAAGTTGATGACACAAGTTGATGTAAACAGTAAGTGTTTGGTAGCCATTTTATATTGAAAGCATGGAGGTTTTATCCATAATAGTGTCTATTCTTATCAGTATACTAGTCATATTCATATTGTTATTATAGGAATGAATGGCCTTTTTGTGGAATTTATCCGGGTATAAACTTGGAAAAGTCGCGGGAATACTGGACGAAGTGATAAAAAAATTACAATTTTCGAAAAAAAATAAAAAAATAAAAAAAAATGATTTTTTTTCGAAAATTGTAATTTGTAAAAGATTATTTTTTTTTATTTTTTTTTCGAAAATTGTAATTTTTTGGAAGGCCTCGTCCAGTATTCCCGCGACTTTTCCAAGTTTATATCCCCGATAAAATCCACAAAAAGGCCATTCTTCCTTATAATTCCAGCATTTGAAATAAATTCATCAAGAAAATGTGTTTATTTTCCGTTTTCTTAAGAATTATTTTAACTGCACCTGACGGTTACGGAAAGTAGTTCGGCATGGAGTTTACTGGGATATAAATTCTGGACAGAGACTTGCTACGGACCAATCAAATGTTAGGGAATTGTGTAAATATTTTTGTGCTGGAATTATTAATTAATATATCGTGAGTTTTTTGGAGTAACACTGTTCATTGTGTTTAGAAAATGGAGTAAACTATAAGATCATAAGATGCCTTCAGAGCTCCAGATAAGCTGCGTATTTGTGTAAATACCCAATTAAAATTGCCAAAAAACCCAATTTAAATCAGAAGTAGCGAGTACCGAAAAGCAATAACAAATGTGTGGTACCTTTATCATGCTACAGAAAACAATAAACAGACCTCACATATAGCATATTTTTCTTTTTTTCCATGAAAACACATCTTGGTATTTCATTAGAATTGTCTCCAAGAAGACAATTCTAATGAAATGCCAAGACATCATGTTTTCATTTCGAAGCAAACTATTCAATAATTGCTGTCTATTTATGTGTAAACAGTAGTGTGATTTTATTTGACCCAATGAAAATATTGAAATACCCAATAATTTGCTTCAGATATGATGGACAGGAGTGAACATACTCAATTACTAATTCCTTATCTGGAGCCCTGTGCCTGAGATGGAATGTAGCTAATAGTGAACACATGGCCACAGGATTTGTGAACTCTAGTTACAGTTTTAGACAGATACACGGGCGACGGAAGTGGCCCCCGCCCCCCCCCCCTTCCCCCGCCCTCCCCCTTCCCCCAATAATTTTGTTGGGGCAGGCGCCCGCAATAATTCTGTAATAAAGCTCATATTCTCATTGTCAAACTTGCTGAGAATGCAGGAAATGGCGTTTCACGTCTCTTAGATTTCAAAAATTTCTGGTGGGTGGGTGCGGGGGAAGCATGCCCTCGGACCCCCCTAGCAACATCGGGCCCTCAAGAATGGGCCCCGAGAATGCATGAAATGGCGTTTAACGTCTCTTAGATTTCAAACATTTCCGGGGGAGCATGCCCCCGGACCCACCTACTAAAATCAAGACTGGGCCCTGAGATAATAATATACCTCGGGTTTTGCTATCTGATGGACCCGAGTATTCAATCAGAAGCAACAGTCAGATGAAAAAGAATTGAATATATATACGTTTTATGTTATAGAACTTAGGCCCTGAGAATGCAGGAAATAGCGTTTGTCGCCTCTTACATTTCTGGTGAAGCTAGTTGCGAAGGTAACTTGCAGTCTACTTATGTACTGTCCGTATATACGTAGAGTTACGATTCCACTCATCGGATTCCTCTGCAGAATAGCGAATCAGATCTGATTCGCACTTTAGTAGTTAATTGTGACATATTTGAGATATTTTCCATCTGAAAAAACATTAGTATTATAAAAGGAATATAAATCAATAATTCTGAAACAATTTTTAACATTGTAGAAGGTTTAGAAAATTATTTTTTTGCATTTACAGAAAATGGATCCCATCTTAACTTTTAAATGTTGAATTTTGCTGCCACTGACTGGGTCTCTTGTTGGTTTCAGCTTAAATTTACTTATCGGGTCATCTACTACTGTAAATTTATTTCATAATTACTTGAATATGTTATTTTCATAATATTAACACTCGTTTCAGTTAAAAAAAAAAAAAAAATCTTTCACAATTAACTGCTAAAGTGCGAATCAGATCTGATGCGCTATTCTGCAGAGGAATCCTGTGAGTGGAATCGTAACTCTGCCTACGGACGGTACGGGAGTAGATTGCAAGAGTTACCTTCGCAACTATGGGGAAGCATGCCCTCTCCCGGACCCCCTAGCAATATCGGGCCCTCAAGACTGCCCCCTCCCCCAGCACGCAAGCCCATGTGGGGCCGATGTGTGCTGTATACGGGAAACTGTTAACCAAGGGTCCCATATGGGACCCACATTATAATTATTTTCCCATATTAAACCCATATGGGACCCACGTCATGAATTATGTTTGTATCCGATCAAATTTCTAATCAAAGTCCCAACTGGGACCCACATAGTAATTATTTTACCCATATTAAACCCATATGGGACCTTCATCATATATTATGTAAGTACACGGTCAAATTGCTAATAAGAGTCCCATGTGGTACCCACATAGTGATTACTTTTTCGTATTTAACCCATATTGGACACACATCATATATTATGTTTGCATACGATCAATTTTTGTCATAATAGTCCCATGTATGGACACAAATCATATATTATGTTTGCATACGATCAAATTTAGAATCATAGTCCCATGTATGACCCACACATTCATTATTTTGCCCATATTAAACCCATATGGGACCCTCATCATATATTATGTTTGTATACGCTCGAATTGCTAATAAGAGTCCAATGTTGGGCCCATATAGTGATTATTTTGTCCATATTTAACCCATATTGGACCCACATCATATATTATGTTGTATACTGTCACATTTCTAATAAGAGTCCCATGTGGGACCCACATGGTAATTATGTTACCCATATTAAACACATATGGGGCCCTCATCATATATTATGTTTGTATACGGTCAAATTGCTAATAAGAGTCCCATGTGGGGCTCACATAGTCATTATTTTGCCCATGTTAAACCCATATGGGACCCACACCATATATTATGTTTGTATAAGGTCAAATGTGTAATGAGAGTCCCATAGGAACCATATAGTCATTAGTTTGCCCATATTAAACCCATATGGGAACCCACGCCATATATTATGTTTGTATACGGTCAAATGTCTAATGAGAGTCCCATATGGGACCCACATAGTAATTAGTTTGCCCATATTAAACACATATGGGATCCACATCATATATAGTATTTTGTATACGGTCGAATTGCTAATAAGAGTCCCATATGGGACCCACATAGTAATTAGTTTGCCCATATTAAACACATATGGGACCCTCATCATATATTATGTTTGTATACGGTCAAATTGCTAATAGGAGTCCCATATATGGTTTTCCCATATGTAACCCATATTGGACCCTTATCATACAGCATGGTTATATATAGCTACAATATTTCGCCTCCGATGGTATCTACGGCTACTATTTGACCCATTCAAAAAATGTGAGTAACCAAAGTGCATACCCGAACCTGTTGTATGTTGGTCAAAATTTATAAACTGTATATTTGATACCAATAA
Organism: Conchocele bisecta; assembly: GCA_029237695.1. NCBI lineage: Eukaryota > Metazoa > Mollusca > Bivalvia > Lucinida > Thyasiridae > Conchocele > Conchocele bisecta. The sequence continues at coordinate 16,315,756 of CM055279.1, forward strand.
TATTTGATGTAGAACTAGTAAATTGGCAAACATAATAGAACAGGGAAATCATTTTCCGATGGAAGCCATCTTTTTTCTTGTTGCTGTTCAAAATTCAACATAACCAAATGAAGCTTTCACATTTACAAGATACATATACACGGTAACATAACCCACATAACATGCGTACGTTCTTTATTCATACTTTATTGCTACAAATTTGACAGTTTTATATCGCTTACATATCGAACACGCCGGATAACCGATTGCAAAAATCACTCTTCCATGTTACATTAAATAGATGGGTTAAATTGCTACCCTCGGGAGAGGTATGGAGCGGGGTAGCAATATTGTTTCTAGGTTGTATATACGGTCACATGTATAATACGAGACCCACGTGGGACACATAGTAATTAGTTTGTCCAAATTAAACACATATGGGACCCACATTATATATTATGTTTGTATACGGTCAAATTGCTAATAAGAGTCCCAAGTGAGACCCACATTGTAATTATTTTGCCCATATTAAACCCATATGGGACCCTCATCATATAGTATGTTTATATACGGTCAAATTGATAATAGGAGTCCCATGTGGGACCCACATAGTAATTATTTTGCCCATATTAAACCCATATTGGACCCTCATCATATAGCATGGTTGTATACGGTCACATTTGTTATACGAGACCCACGTGGTACACACATAGTACTTATTTTTCCCATATTAAACCCATATGGGACCCTCGTTACGGATTATGTTTGTATACGGTCATATTGCTAATAAGAGTCACAAGTGGGGCCCATATAGTAATTATTGTGCCCATATTAAACCCATATGGGACCCACCTCATATATTATGTTTGTATACGGTCAAGTGTCTAATACAGTTACATATGGGACCCACATAGTAATTATTTTGCCCATATTAAACACATATGGGACCCACATCATATTATATGTTTGTATACGTTCGAATTTCTAATAGAGTCCCATGTGGGGCCCACATAGTCATTAAGTTGGCCGTATTAAACCCATATAGGACCCACATCATATAGTATGTGTGCATACGGTCACATTTCTAATAAGATTCCCATCTGGGACCCACATAGTAATTGTTTTACACTTACTAAACCCATATTTGACCCACATCATATATTATGTTTGTATGCGGTCAAAGTGCTAATAAGAGTCCCATGTGGGACCCACATAGTCATTATTTTACCCATATTAAACCCATATGGGACCCTCATCACAAAGCATGTTTGCACATGGTCAAATTGCTAATAAGAGTCCCATGTGGGACCCATGCACATAGTAATTAGTTTGTTCATATTAAACCCATATGAGACCCTCATTATATATTATGTTTGTATACGGTCAAATTTCTAATAAGAGTCTCATGTGGGACCCACATAGTAATTAGTTTGCCCATAATAAACCCATATGGGACCTACACCATGCATGATGGTTTACGTTTACGGTATATTTAATAACAAAGGTCCCATGTGGGACCCATGGCACATATGATTTAACCGTGTGAATTGACTCGATGACCTTCCATACCCGACAGCATATACAAAACTTCCATACCCGACAGCATATATATACAAAAATAACATGCAAAATATCATAAAATTTATTTTCAAATATTGGACATCTATCTATCAACTTCATGAACTTCTCTAAATATGTGGTTCCATGGAACAATGTTACATAGGAGCTCTCACGGGTGCCATTTCTGCAAACAGTGTATAACGTGATCAGAACAGATAGCGTTACCTCTCTAAGTCTTCCTGATGTCAAGATGGCATCAGGTAGTCGTACGTCCCATCGTCGTTACTACAGCAGCGCACGCAAATATACACGTAATAGTTTCGATATGTATTGTTTTATTACAAAATCCGCATTACACATACTTATTCACCTTGACATAAATATATATTTTAGATATAATTATTTAACAGCATAATATATACAAACAGAAAATCATGTATTATATGCATTTATTTAGAAGATATGTGCAATTCAAACTCCATTTTGCCCCCAAATCTCCATTGCGTCGGTAGGTATTTTATGAATTAAGACCTAGGCCCAGTTCTATATGTGTATAATTTTAATTACATCTGTAAACCAAGACTTTTTCATAAATATGATGCGTCTAGACATAATTAAGTCATGCATACATGATTGCATATATATATTCTTTATTTCCCCCATGATTGGAGATTTGTGACATGGAATTGCATTTAACAATTATTGTAACAGTTTTAACATATACACAAATATATACATGTACATACATTTACTTAATGCTACACACCGCAACTAATTTCACAAACATTAATAAACAGATGTGTTCATGTTCGGGAAATATACTGCAGCCACAAGTAATGTAGACTCACAAATACAACTCTTTGGCGATCGTCTACGTGATTGAATTCAACAGCTGTATCAATGTCTGTAAATGCATCAACACTTAATAGAGTAGTGACTAAATCTTCCTTGGTAAGTGACCTTAGGCGCATGGAAATAGCATCACCATAAGCTTGCCGTATGGCATTCATTAACCTACATCTACTATTCAATGTAGATGGACAGTCCAAAATACAATGTTCTACCAAGTTGTCCATCGGAGAACCACATTTGAGACACGTTTCATTAAATCTCGTGAGGTTGGTAATCAATTGGCATACAGATTTTATGTAGTTCAGATACTCTGGAAACAGTCTCGCATAACTCCATAACTTGTTACATTTGTAGTCTACCTGTACCTTTCTGAACCTGGCGAACGGATGCGATGCTGTTCTAATCTGCCACTCGCTAATACTGATTTCACGAGTTCGGACATTAACAGATGTTTTCCATATAGACTTTTTCGGAAATTCGCCGCAAGAAATATACTTTTCTACCACGTGTCTGAGACCATATATATCCATAATTTTGAAGATATCGGGCATTAGACCTCGAGTACAGTTACCTAGCAAGTATGAACTGAGACGCAACAAAAAAACTTGTTTTACATCACAGTCTCTTTGTAGAGTGCATAATTGCCCTAGAAAAGCAAGTTTCTTGCGAGCTATTAGTACATCTAACGGAAGGCAGTTCAGTAAGCTAAGGACAACATCTGTTCTTGTTCTGGCATTAAGATTCTGCATGCATTTAATGCATAAGCGGTGAGCCCGCTCCAGTGACATCATATCGCCGACTGATAGGTTACACCAGCATTCGCAACCGTATAGCGCCTTTGGTAGGACAATAGCATCGTATATATGCTTTAAAGTAAGCGGATTTAGTCCGCTAGATAAACCACACTTACTTAGAGTAAAATACGTGCTCCTTATCTTATTACAACACAGTTGCACACTATCATGTAGTTTCGAGTATTTGTTACACATGACACCAAGGTGTACGGATCCCCAACTGGTGCAACTTATAAAACAATTTCTGCCACACATAATCGAATGCCTGTCGTGCATCTAGGAAGCAAGCGAATAGTTTACTGCCTCTTTCAGTGCAGTATTCAATACACTCAAGAAACAGAAATGATGTCATAATGCAGCCCATCCTCTCTTGGAAGCCCCCTTGTAATGCATGTATCGGCCTATTGATATTAGCTTTCAATCGTGTAAGTAGAAGTCTTTCGAATAGTTTCAGAACGATAGATGACAATGTGATGGCCCTATAGCTATTTGGGTCATCTTTTCGCTTCTGTCCACCTTTAAACAACGTGATGATGACCCCTTGCTTCATCTGTTTCGGCACATAGCTAAAATCAAACATCAAATTAAATAGTTCCGTCAAACATTGGATCAATGCTTCACCACCGTGAATCAAGTGTTCGTTATATACAACCATCCAGTCCACACGCTTTGCCCTTCCCCCTTTTTTAGTGATTTACCTATTTACACATTTAATTTCACTTTCGGAAAAAAATACATTAGACTCCGTGTCCACCGGTATTAGTCTTCGCACCGCCACGTTTGAAGCTCTCACTCTTACGAATAGTTCTTGGTCAAACTGTTCATTTTCAGTATTTGAATACAATGAGGCAAAGTGTTTACCCCACTCAGTAGCAATGCATTTAGGATCACGCACAATCTTATCACCAAAGCGAATCTCGTTTCCAGCACTTGAGCACGAATCCTTCCGCCGTGAATTTACTAGCTTCCAAAATAGTGCAGCATCGATGTAAAAATAAAGCCTCATCGATGTCATTATCTACTTTAGACTTTAGGAATGTCTCCACACATTTCCGGTGATATTTTCTGAACATGCACTTTGCTGCCTTGTATTCTATGTAATCTACACTGTTTGTCATACGCCCATGTTCAATCCATGTTTGGCGCTTATGCCGCATGTGGTTATGTAAGTCTTTCATGTTTTGATCCCAATACGGTTTCAAGTATGGCCTATACTTTGCCTTTGGAAATATATGTTCGGATGCTGAACTGATACAGGCGACAATACACTCATACAGTGAATCGATGTAGCTAGTCACGCATTTGTACTATAATTGGTCTATGTCTTGAAACATTTAGGCAGTGATCGTCGACCATTTCGCATGAACGCACTAGGTCAACACACTCTACCGGTATGAGTACGTGGTCAATAAGTGATTCATTGGCACCGTCGTATGACACAAAACTTGATCTCGCTCCGGTACATATAGGCAATGTGTCAATTGCACACATGTTGTGAGTCTCAATATAACGTTTCAGTTCGCGACTCCTGGAATCGTTTGGCTTCAAGTATGTAGCGCCTTGCAGATGCGTATTGAAGTCCCCTACCACAATGACTCTACCTCGTTGTGAGTACATGCTGATAACATCATTCAGTTCACGAAGATGCTCTCGATACAATTCCACACAATGATTTTTGCACGGCGTATAGACTTGTAGAATGTAAATGAAATAAGATGTATCCACGTTCAGTTGTAACCCGATGATTCTGTCACTGTCGATTTCTAGTGGTGTTACAAATGAACTCAAACGTTTATGCCACAGTATGGCCACTCCACCTTTGACTACCCGCATATTGCTTGACAATGCCAAATCAAAGTCGGACATACCACATCCATTATAGTTTGGACTGATAGTGTTAAAAAAGTGCATATCTCTCTGATACAACCAGTGCTCTGACACGCCACAAATATCGATGTCATAGTTATTCAAGAGGTTACTGAGATAATACGAACTAGACATGAGGCCAGTGGCGTTCCAAGTACAAATAGATAAACTATCCATGATGAATTTACTGAAGCATAGCAGATGTCTGCATGAAACGACGATCATCATATGCATGACCGCCATCTTGATGTAAATCAGTCTGACCGGCATACATACGGCCGGGGTTGCGGTAGTATGTCAATTTACCATACTGAGAACGATCATTGTTGACGTAATTTGCGTCATAATTCGAACATACGCTATGTTGGCCCAGATTTCCATTGTGATGCCACATACCAGAATGCCAATGACCATAATAATTATTATGGGGATAGAGACCGCCATCATGAGCTGCGTATTGCTCGCGGTAACCAGCCCCATAATCAGAGTCCCTAGTCACAGGGCCTGTACATGTATATACTGGTTTATCGGTACGTAATCGGGTAATTGGGTTAGTATTCGGCTTTGGAAACAAGGTTCCACTCCGAGCATGATGATCAACGTGTGACATATTTTGGTGTCCAGGATATTGACCGACATCATTATCAATGTAATCATCAGTGCGAGTGACATTGCCTCCTTCAGAGACATAGCCGACATGATCTGGGGATGAATTATCTGTTTTTCTACCTGTATCTGAGTATCTAGCTTTGCTTAACCATACCTTACATGAGACGCCATTTGGCCAGAAACCTTCTTCAGATAATTTGTAGCTAGTCTTAGACTCAACTGTTAGTGTAATAATCACACTACGTTTATTCCACCTCGGAGTGATTATTTCAACATTGTACACTTTGGTACCACGTCGCTCTACATAGTTACGGAGCTTCGTGTCCGTGATTGTGGGTTTGAACCCACGGATGAAGAAGCGTCTTGTCCGTTTAATAACGTGTTCCGTGAAGTCACTATCGTCCACAGAAGTGTCTCTGGCATGCGACGAACCCGCATCTCGTTCTATCGCGCTACGTGTTTCTGCTTGCAGCCGCCCACCAACTATAACCGGGATACTGTTCGAAGGAAGCTCGGTCTGCTGTTTGGTATTCGCGGTGGTCTCACCACGACCACCGGCGGGGTGACCAGAACGCTGAAAAAGTTGCCCCGAATCGTTCTCAGTCAGTGCGTCGAACCTATTCCGCGTTGTGACTGGGGTCACAAAAGTGGGAATTAGATTAGTTACACTATCGGTAATGTTGGGTGTTGTGTGTGCCATTGGAGCAGCAGTGGCATTGTCTTGCAGATCGTCTGATACAGATCCGACGGCCTCTGTCGATATCGGGTTAACAGGAATATTGTAATTATGTTGCACAAGCGCACCCGACAATACATCCACCGGAAGTGGAAGTGCGACAAATATTTCGTCGGTGTTTTGGTCTGAAATACAAGACATATCAGAAGCATGATTGGCGTGAGAGTTGTCCAAACGCGCTATGGTTAGACTCACAGTCATGGCCAATTTCAGTCAGCTTTTTCTCCATTTTAGTCACCCGTAAACCAACGGTGGTAGATGCTTTGGAGATTATTTGTAGTCTGTCATGTACGGATCGTAAATCATGTTTTACATTTTCATTACACGATTCTATGTCACCTTTTAACACTGTAATCTCGCGCTTCATGCACGTCATACTGTTGCAGCATTCCGTACATACACGGTCAATGCTCAGCTTGTTTGCATCCACTTGAGTCCGCAGGGAATTCATTTCCTTTGTAAGTAGTTTCATGTCATTTTTTAGGTCCACAAACCGAAGGTTATTATCCTGTTTTATCTTAATAATATCGGCCTGTACCTGCTCTAATATACCCATGGCATCAACACCACCAGCGCCGACGTCGCCGAATTTGCGTTTAGGAGTCATTACGCTCGTGTCCATGTTGGATTTACGAACGGGAACCGTGGCAATGTCACTTTTTACAGACGAGAGTGACATACTAATAATTTCCTTCATACATTCGAAGGAGTCACCTTCTAGAACTGATATCATCGAATATATGTCTCTAGCTAATTTATACGTGACACTTTCCCTAGAACGTGTATTTTTACGACGTTTAACGCCAGCGTCAATGGGAAATGGGTAATCCTCCAAGATCCTAACTTCATTAAGTACTTTGACACGAATGTTGTCCAAAGTTGATTCATCCGAAGAACACTTGTATATAACCCGTCCAATAAATAGATCTTTATCGGCTTCTCGGAAGTAGCGCTGAAGACCGTCAACTGCAAGTTCATCTGGGACACTATTCACGTCACTTGTTACAGAGTCTGGACTGAATATCGACGTGAATGTGCCCTTCACATTATCTTTAGTAACAGACAGTCTGCTGTTTTCAGACGCGAACACTTCCTTCACGTATGTGAGTGATTCGTCCATATATGGATCCGCGTGTGGTCGTTGTGCCGGAGTCGGCTGAGAATCATAACGTGCACCGACGTTGAGACGAACCGGCGTCAGTTCCCATATGGGACCCACATAGTAATTATTTTGCCCATATTAAACACATATGGGACCCACATCATATTATATGTTTGTATACGTTCGAATTTCTAATAGAGTCCCATGTGGGGCCCACATAGTCATTAAGTTGGCCGTATTAAACCCATATAGGACCCACATCATATAGTATGTGTGCATACGGTCACATTTCTAATAAGATTCCCATCTGGGACCCACATAGTAATTGTTTTACACTTACTAAACCCATATTTGACCCACATCATATATTATGTTTGTATGTGGTTAAAGTGCTAATAAGAGTCCCATGTGGGACCCACATAGTCATTATTTTACCCATATTAAACCCATATGGGACCCTCATCACAAAGCATGTTTGCACATGGTCAAATTGCTAATAAGAGTCCCATGTGGGACCCATGCACATAGTAATTAGTTTGTTCATATTAAACCCATATGAGACCCTCATTATATATTATGTTTGTATACGGTCAAATTTCTAATAAGAGTCTCATGTGGGACCCACATAGTAATTAGTTTGCCCATAATAAACCCATATGGGACCTACACCATGCATGATGGTTTACGTTTACGGTATATTTAATAACAAAGGTCCCATGTGGGACCCATGGCACATATGATTTAACCGTGTGAATTGACTCGATGACCTTCCATACCCGACAGCATATACAAAACTTCCATACCCGACAGCATATATATACAAAAAAAACATGCAAAATATCATAAAATTTATTTTCAAATATTGGACATCTATCTATCAACTTCATGAACTTCTCTAAATATGTGGTTCCATGGAACAATGTTACATAGGAGCTCTCACGGGTGCCATTTCTGCAAACAGTGTATAACCTGATCAGAACAGATAGCGTTACCTCTCTAAGTCTTCCTGATGCCAAGATGGCATCAGGTAGTCGTACGTCCCATCGTCGTTACTACAGCAGCGCACGCAAATATACACGTCAATAGTTTCAATATGTATTGTTATTCCCACTTTTTTGGCGGAAAAAAATGGGTATATTGTTTTCGTCACGGGTGTCCGTCCGTCCGTACGTCCGTACGTCCGTCAGGTTTCTTGTAACTCGAAAAACTTTTTCACTTTCATACCTACGCGCCTGATATTTGGTATGTAGCTTCGTTATCATGTGCAGATGCGCAAAGTGAATTCGGATTTTTTATCCGACCCTCCATCATGGATTATCTCCCCCTTTCGGACTCAGAATTTCGCATTTTTTCCTTGTAACTCGAAAAACTTTTTCACCTTCATACCTACGCGCCTCATATTTGGTATGTAGCTTCGATATTATGTGCAGATGCGCAAAGTGAATTCGGATTTTTGATCCGACCCTCCATCATGGATTATCTCCCCCTTTCGGACTCAGAATTTCCCATTTTTTCCTTGTACATGTAGCTCGAAAAACTTTTTCAACTTCATACCTACGCGCCTGATATTTGGTATGTAGCTTCGTTATCATGTGCAGATGCGCAGTAGTTAATTCGGATTTTTGATCCGACCCTCCATCATTGGATATCACTTTCGGACTCAGAATTTCCCATTTTTTTCCTTGTAACTCGAAAAAACTTTTTCACCATTCATACCTACGCGCCTCATATTTGCTATGTAGCTTCGTTATCATGTGCATGTGCGCAAAGTGAATTCGGATTTTTGATCCCGGACCCGCCATCATGGATTATTATCTCCCCTTTCGGTCTCAGAATTTCCCATTTTTTCCTTGTAACTCGAAAAACTTTTTCACCTTCATACCTACGCGCCTCATATTTGCTATGTTGCTTCGTTATCATGTGCAGATGCGCAAAGTGAATTCGGATTTTTGATCCGACCCTCCATCATGGATTATCTCCCCCTTTCGGACTCAGAATTTCCCATTTTGTCCTTGTAACTCGAAAAACTTTTTCACCTTCATACCTACGCGCCTGATATTTGGTATGTAGCTTCGTTATCATGTGCAGATGCGCAAAGTGAATTCGGATTTTTGATCCGACCCTCCATCATGGATTATCTCCCCCTTTCGGTCTCAGAATTTCCCATTTTTTCCTTGTAACTCGAAAAACTTTTTCACCTTCATACCTACGCGCCTCATATTTGCTATGTTGCTTCGTTATCATGTGCAGATGCGCAAAGTGAATTCGGATTTTTGATCCGACCCTCCATCATGGATTATCTCCCCCTTTCGGACTCAGAATTTCCCATTTTGTCCTTGTAACTCGAAAAACTTTTTCACCTTCATACCTACGCGCCTGATATTTGGTATGTAGCTTCGTTATCATGTGCAGATGCGCAAAGTGAATTCGGATTTTTGATCCGACCCTCCATCATGGATTATCTCCCCCTTTCGGACTAAGAATTTCCCATTTTTTCCTTGTAACTCGAAAAACTTTTTCACCTTCATACTTACGCGCCTCATATTTGCTATGTAGCTTCGTTATCATGTGCAGATGCGCAAAGTGAATTCGGATTTTTGATCTGGCCCTCCATCATGGATTATCTCCCCCTTTCGGACTCAGAATTTCCCATTTTTTCCTTGTAACTCGAAAAACTTTTTCACCTTCATACCTACGCGCCTCATATTTGCTATGTAGCTTCGTTATCATGTGCAGATGCGCAAAGTGAATTCGGATTTTTCATCCGACCCTCCATCATGGATTATCTCCCCCTTTCGGACTCAGAATTTCCCATTTTTTCCTTGTAACTCGAAAAACTTTTTCACCTTCATACCTACGCGCCTCATATTTGCTATGTTGCTTCGTTATCATGTGCAGATGTGCAAAGTGAATTCGGATTTTTGATCCGACCCTCCATCTAGGATTATCTCCCCCTTTCGGACTCAGAATTTCCCATTTTGTCCTTGTAACTCGAAAAACTTTTTCACCTTCATACCTACGCGCCTGATTTGGTATGTAGCTTGCGTTATCATGTGCAGATGCGTCAAAGTGAATTCGGATTTTTGATCGACCCTCCATCATGGATTATCTCCCCCTTTCGGACTAAGAAATTCCCATCTGTTGTAACTCGAAAAACTTTTTCACTTCCATACCTACGCGCTCATATTCGCTATGTAGCTTCGTTATCATGTGCAGATGCGCAAAGTGAATTCGGATTTTTGATCTGGCCCTCCATCATGGATTATCTCCCCCTTTCGGACTCAGAATTTCCCATTTTTTCCTTGTAACTCGACTTTTTCACCTTCACTCACTACCTTAGCGCCTCATATTTGCTATGTAGCTTCGTTATCATGTGCAGATGCGCAAAGTGAATTCGGATTTTTCATCCGACCCTCCATCATGGATTATCTCCCCCTTTCGGACTCAAAATTTCCCATTTTTTCCTTGTAACTCCAAAAACTTTTTCACCTTCATACCTACGCGCCTCATATTTGCTATGTAGCTTCGTTATCATGTGCAGATGCGCAAAGTGAATTCGGATTTTTAATCCGACCCTCCATCATGGATTACCTCCCCCTTTCGGACTTAGCATTTGGGGAAAGTGGGTATATTGTGATGGCGCGCCATCGACTTTTTCTAGTTTTATATTATTATTACAAAATCCGCATTACACATACTTATTCACCTTGACATAAATATATATTTTAGATATAATTATGTAACAACATAATATATACAAACAGAAAATCATGTATTATATGCATTTATTTAGAAGATATGTGCAATTCAAACTCCATTTTGCCCCCAAATCTCCATTGCGTCGGTAGGTATTTTATGAATTAAGACCTAGGCCCAGTTCTATATGTGTATAATTTTAATTACATCTGTAAACCAAGACCTTTTCATAAATATGATGCGTCTAGACATAATTAAGTCACGCATACATGATTGCAGATTTACCCGAGTGTGTCTACATATTTCGAAAATCGCGTGTCATGTTCAAATGAAAGTTAGCGTTACTCATCAAAATGCTTAATGCAGTATAATCTATAAATTACGGTGTTCCGTTAAGGCCATCGTAATATCGCTATCGGGTCGATACTACGATAGTACGATACTACGATGACGATAGTACGATACCACGATGACGATAACGCGATATCACGATAGTACGATGACGATACTACGATATTATATCGCAAAAACGCATGACAATATTACAGTTTTGAAAGGAAGCAGCGAATTTTGCAATTACCGGTATATTCAAGAACAATTAAACGATACATACACCTACATGTACATTTTATCTTCAACGGTATCCACAAATATTAACCCTTTCAACACCAAGTAACTTAATAGGATGTTCCTTGTCATTGTTTCACGCTATTTCATTAATTGTGTTCATTCAAATTATTCCATTTTTCTAAAAGGGAAATCTGTACGACGTTTAAAATTATTATTAACAAACAGTGGAGATCCTGATGAGACGGCTCGTTACGAGTCGGCTGATCTGGATCTGCACTGTTTGCAAACATTGTCTCTATAAAGGTCTGTGGTGTTGAAAGGGTTAAACAAACAAAAAAAAAAAAAAAAAAAAGGAAAATACGTCGCGAAAACATATGATGACAATATTAGTTTCGAAAACAAGAAGCGAATTTTGCATTTTATTATTATATTCAAGAATGATTAAACAATAGATATGCCATAAACTCTTAAAACACTAACAATCAACACTATCCCAAAATAATAATAATAATATAAAAAAACAAGTCAAATACGTTTCGAAAACAAGCAGCAGATTTTGCAATTACATCCAAGAATAATGAATAATGAAACGATATATGCTATATATAAACCTAAAATGAAACAGAAATATACATTTTATCTTCAATGGTATCGAAAAGTATTAAAACAAAAAAACAGGCGGCGGCCACCCGGCTGACTGTACAGTCAGCATGCTGGTCGTGTGTAGTCACTGTTCTCATGGATCCATGCCCCTAAGCACATACATTCATATTGTGTGTTATATTCCGATTAATTCCTGAAAATGTATACATCAACATAAAGTTAAACACTTGACGTAGCCTACTGATTTCTATCTGTATATGCAACCACTTGCATGTACCTTCTAATGTCACGTAAGTTTTAGCGACTTTCAAAAATATCACATTGCATCAGCCATTCGAGGGCGGGGCGGGGCGGGGCGGGGCGGGACTTCTTAATTGAAATAGTTTACTATATTTACGAACTAGCACCATCTGTTCGTCGACCATACGGAGCTCGGGAGACTGCTAGGTGAGTCCGGCGGTATGCCCTCCGAAATATTTTTTATATATACACCCCATTTGTCTGCGTTATAGCGCATTTTAGAGCAAACATATCTTTACTCGCCAAGTTTTAGGGGGGGGGGGGGGGGGGGGGGGGGGGGGGGGGGGGGGGGGGGGGGGTGGGGGGGGGGGGGGGGCGCGCGCGCCGGGTTCTCCCACGCTAATCCGCCCTGGAATACACAAATTCTATATATCACAGATTATGCATATACATGTACCGTCAGAAAAATACATTGTAATTATTTGAGAATTCAGTTCAGAATCTTATTGACGTTATTTACGTAACAGTTAATTGTGACGTCATTTATTGATGTAGACATTACGTCACTCACCAAATACCAAACACAAACAACTAAACGACATTCCTGGTCTTTGAAATTAAACAATCTGTGATTGAAACAAATGCACCTTTTTCTGTAGAAATGAATGACCTGAATTTGGTTAAAATTTTGATAAGCCTATGGCTGCACATATCAATGACTTCAGCGCCCGATGGTGTCTAGAGGGTAGTCGGACACCCCCGGGGAGTTTTAAACAAATTAAAAATCGACTGTCCATACCCGACTCTCAGAATTAAATTTACATCTCAGAAAGCGGGAGGAACGTTTTCCTGTGTAGTGGACGGTCTTATGTACATGTACCCCGTACTAGCAGGTATGATGTCTATGGGTTAATCCTGCGCTGACACCCACTCCGAGAGGGAAGATATTGTTAGGTGTGTCCGCTTAAAAATGTTATTGTGTGGGCTACCCGTCTCGATCCTGTCTATGAATCTATGAAGTCGGCCCATGTGTCTGATCAAGTCGGCCCACATGTCTGGTCAAGTCGGCCCACATGTCTGGTCAAGTCGGCCCACGTGTCTGGTCAAGTCGACCCACGATCTCAGACCAGATGTATGGTCAACTTTGATAAGTCTAACGTAATATATTCAAAAACTAAATTGAGTTTGAAAAGAAAAGTTGTGTTTTTATGTAGATCTAAATAAATATTTTTTTCATAAATAAATATATATTTTTTTAATTAAAATAGAGAATCTTTTTAAATATATATCATGTTTCTTGTTAAATCACCATTTCTAATAAATTTATATGTCATATACGAACAATATGATATGGGCCGAGATGACCACGGAAAAAATAATATTTTCTCATTTTAAATTAAATTTCATCAGGTTCCTTGCAATCTTCTTCTCAAAATATTCTTGGATCACCATTTCTAATATTTTATTTTATGTCTATATATATAATATGGGCCGAGATGACCAAAAAATGTGGGCAGAGATGACAGTGATCTGGGCCGACTTGACCAGCGATCTGGGCCGAGATTGAAATGTGGGCCGAGATGACCATGATCCGACTTGACCAGACACCGCAGCAGTTACGTGTTCGCAACTAAATATTATTACGAAATCATTGCAATTTATGTATTTTAAATATTATATGAGATTCATTCCGTAATGTTTTGTTGGTAGTGACGTGAACAGTGGTGTAAAAACGGTATGAATCATATATGACCTCCACACTTTACCGCCCACATATCGCCAAACAGGTGTCCGATAGCATCTCGATTTATCAGCAGAATAGTATGGCCACTAAAGTGCGACACGGAGCTCGAAAATACGCATTCATAACATCCCCGGACGGGAAAATACCTAAATTTTACATTTTGGACCATTGTTATGCTTAGACGTACGTTAATCTCATTAAATCTTGAAATATAATCGATGACTTAAACTTTACACAGCCTTGGCCCCGATTGTTATTGTTCCGTCTGCGCATGCGCGGATTGAAACCTTTACTGGGCTGAAGAATTTTCTGTTATACCTGTACTGATTTTATATAAGTTTCTTCAAATTTTATAAATGTACGCATTTATCAACCGTACTTTCTAGATTCCTTCATATGTTTGTTATTTGCGTGACTGATGCCCGCGCGACAGCATGCGTATTTATTTAGAAAATGGAATGTATAGTTGTTAAAATCAAAAGTGGCCAACAGAACATTCAGGGCAAAATTATCAATTACTGTGTATTTTTAAATGTGTGTGGGTTTGAATTTTTGATAATGGATTGGGTTTAATACCATTTGAAAAAAAATATATATACATAAACCTGTCAATGTCGGGAAAATGTGGCGATGTGACATACATGATTGTATAATTGTTACAAATTGTTCTGATAAAAATACCGGCAGGTAACACATAATTAAGTCTTTTTTTGTTGTGTCTACATATTGTAAGTTATTGCACGGATGCGTCGAAATCCTTTGAACTCAGCAGAGCGGTAACATGGTGAGAACTGTCTGGACCTGTCTGGCCCACTTCCCCCACGTGATAATTCACCGAGATGCACTGTCTAGCGTGTGCTATATGCTTGAGATTAACGCCTATTCTACATGTCAGGATAACCTGCGCATTCGCAAATCGCAGTAATCTACTAATATACGATCCAGTCTGTATGTGTGACTAGTGTAGATGCTGTTCCGCCTTAATGTTTACCGCTAACCCGAATTTTCTGTTTGTGCAAAACATTCGGGTTAGTTTACCACCTACCAATAATGACTATAATTTCCGTCGTGTTTAAAAATAAATATGAATACATGTATTCTGTTCTTTTTTAATCGAAATCAGAAAATAATGACTGGTCGATGTCGAGTTGAGCTGTGTTCAGCCTCGGCACACACGACACAATACGAATTTGAAGGCGGTCAGAAAAATGTATAAGCCCGCGCCCAGATGGCTCTATATCAGAACACCGAATACTGTAGACACTGATCAGACTGCGCATATGTGCAGGCCGCGTTGGTTAAGCAGTAACTGCAAGCGGAGTTCTGTCATGTCATATCATGCCCGTTAAATTCCCCTATGCACTGTTAACTAACCATATTCGACTCAAATACATCATCTAACTTATACTTAAGGCTTGTCACGTTTACATGAACGTTAGCGTGACTTATCAAAATGCGTAATTCAGTCTAATCTATAATAGTGCAGTGGGACAAGGACATGTCTGTGCACTTTTGGAAACAAACATGAAACTTTGCACTCGGGTAGATATCATAAATGTAAGCAGCATAGGGAGATGAATTCATATAAGCTTCTAGCTTGTTTTCAAATCCTTGTATTTTGTTATGTAACATGTATATTGTACATTTGCCAATAAAATATTGTTTAAACTAAGCAGCATAGGCTATAGAACCACCTCGACAGCACACGGTGGCGCCCTACAATTGTATTGTTCTCGCGTTTGTTTGTAATTGTTAAATACATATATAAAGTTTAAAATAAATATTAGCATTATGATTACATATTACTGATTTTGTTATGTGTTATCTAAAAATACCGGTCGTATGGTTATTTAGTTTCAAATGTCATTTCACAAGTCGTCCATATAATGTATGATACAAATCATAAATGCAATATGCCCATTTGTATACAAAATAATCGACAAAATTACTACGTATTTCCTTGAAGGAAACCGAAGAAAAAAAAGACAACTATCTGAACCACTATGAACACAACTACAATTCTGCCACGCATATCCATTAACATATGTGTGAGCCGTAAAGCGTACAACCATAACTAGGACAACTTATTGCAATGACGCAACAATTCCAAGTGTCAAAATCCGACGTGACGTTGGTAAATGTATGCGTAACTTTGCGACATCATTTTCAGCCTTTCATGACGTTGTCATTAAGGCTGGTTTTCACAGAGCTCGGCCCATATATATAGTTATACCGATGAAAGCCGAAACACGCCAACATTTTGCCAGATGCATAGTTGTCAGATGCATATATGATCTATAAAGTTACTATAATCACCAGATCTTCGCCAGACATGATGGGATTTAAGGACTGACTATATAGAATAGGACCTTTTGTTTCAAATGTAGTATAATCATACATGCGACTGACTATCTATATAATCTATAATCTAACCCTGTTCTTCTTAAAGTATATTATACAAAGCATTGAGTTGCCATCTCCTCCATTTTAGTTTGTACATGTTACGGACAGTTTCACCACTTGGAACGTTTGACACGTACAGCCAATAATATGGCAGCAAATCTAATAACATTTGGTGAAATACGTCCTAGATATATAGAACGACAACGTCCTATAAATATGATTTCAGCAGACTACACAAAACGCTAGATATCTGAGCTTTCCTACCATCACTCAGAAAATATACAATGGACACTTTTTCCATGCATCCACTGTCAAACTGGTGCACTGTCTATTATTAGAAGTACATCTGACACAGGTAAAGCCGTATTTACTCGCATAGCAGGCAAGTAGACAGTAGTAACAATACACTCAGATAACTGCTTACAAGTCATTGGAATCGATACTGTATGTATGGTAATACAGGTATATATCTTCAGCACTGTGTATTGTTCTTACTGTTACACAGTCTTTACTGAATTCTCAAACATTTTAACAAAGGGTCAACAAACCCTTCATATATCAGACTTTGTATATAAGTTTGATGAAAACAAGACATAGCACGCTGTTATCTGATGTATCCCCATCATGTTGCCCGACATTTTATTCATGTGTTTGTCATATTATTAGTGGTAGGTGGCAAACGCAGTAAGAGGTAAAACTGGCCGATGGCTTGTACACACTAAGATGGCCGGCATGGCAACTCCATGCACTGTGTGGGATGTAGTAAGAAGAAAATGTTCACATGTATGTTATGCATATATCCCTTCACATTTACGAAGCAATTATGCATGAATCATTGGGTTATCAGGGGCCCCACGGGTCCTTAACATATTATTTTTTTGTCATTTAATATTTTCTTTCTCAATACTGTACAGAACAAAGATATAATTATACATTTACATATATGATCATGGCATGAGAAATTTGTATAGTGCATATACAACAAAAGAAAACTACAATATAGTCAGCATGTGTGGCAGCGATCGGAAGCAGAAAGGATCTTACGCATCCCTGTGGTTTAATCATGACATATATAGTATGATGGGGACAGTATGGATGTTTTTATTGTCTGTAGGGCTATACAGGCTGTAGGCCTTAACATATGTGTGCATGGTAGAGTTTTTTATTAGTTATGAGGCGAATTTACAGTACGATTTTATTTCTCCATGTCGATAAAATGCTTGACGTGCAGGGATTATTCTGACGCTGTGATATCTGAGAACCAACATACTTGTGTTATGGCCGTATTGTTAAAGATGGGATCCCGCACAGCAGGATGTATTGTAGGGGTTATATTTGTTTGGTTCTTCAGCATTTAGAGATGTCATTAATTTTTACAAAGAGTGTTTAATTTTTATTCCGGGTACACATATTGGTACTATTTTGTACCGGTAGTATTTGTGTGACGGAAATAAATAATCTTGAGGTCAGGGGAGTTAACCGCGTTTTCTGAAAATATTTAAAAAAAAGGTTATTTTTTTCAGAAGTCAATATTTATTTGTCCATGCAATTTCTGGTGTACAATAACTACACTTTATAAGATATCGACAGCAACCGTGTTTAAGTTAATACACATAGTGACATACTTTATTTAATTAATAATTAAAATTAATCACACTGTCAGCCTGTCTTCGCATGCACATAAACTGGTGATCACCACTACAAAACACGGTAAGTTTTTAACTATTAGTTAATATTCATTATACTGTGTAAAAACGAATATTTTTAATGTTAAAAACTTGTGGAATAATTATTTAATTAGGTACACATTTTATTTCCATAACAATATATTTTTTACACGCATTGTAATTTGAAATTGAGGGCCCCAATCTTTAAGTTGATGCTTTTCAAGCTCTTAAAGCCCCAATACGGCTCGAGTTGCCGAATTTGGCCTCCTATTGGGTTTTCCCACACATAAATACAACAGGTGTCTATTTACACACACTTTGAAACTGTTTGCATTCATTTCGGTACAAAAATGAGTTTGTAGTCGATGAAAATATCAATATTTGTTGATAAACAAACAGCAGGTGCGTGTTCAAAGTCCGATCGATTTTCCGATAGACGCTCGGGTCAACTGCTCAACTCCCTGATTCGTGGCCGATGAATTCCGATAGCCGGAGTTTATCGACTCGCTTCCGAGCCGAAGCCGTTGGGTTACGGAAATTAATTTGTCAATATTGATATTTTGCACTAAGTGGTACACAAAACAAGTTTTTGTTTTCTTCACATTGCGATTAAGATGTAAATCTCAAGACTTGAGATGTATCTATTAGGCAGTATATGTTAGTTTTGTGTACTAAATCAGTTGCCAAACATGTTTTTGTGTTTTAAAAAATCGGAAAATTGTAATACTGAGCCGTTCAGGGCCTTTAAAGTGGAAGATTGGTGGGTATTGCACAGTCAGTTAAATACCTGGACTGATATCATAGTTTTCCTATGTAATTTTACCCCCTCCCCCTATCTAGTCCATAACTGGAAGATTACCTACTAATCAAGGCTGCATAATACATGTAATATATCGTGAATACTGCTTATTGCAGTACATCTTCAACGACAACAGTGTAGATCCAACTGATATGGCTCGTAACATTGCAAGCCACCTCATCTGGATCTACACTGTTTGCTAGCATTTTCCTGAATTTATCAATGTATTGATCAGAGCTAACCATTTTTTTGTGATAGAATAGTGACTGTGTTCTAGTCATATATTTTTTTTTTTTAATTTGTTATGCCAGTAGATGCTGTTTCACAGTGTTTGTTTTACATCCCATGGTTCGTTAAAACTCTTAAAACTGCACATGCAGTATTGAGTAATAAAAACCTATATTTTCTGTTATCATTTGTAGTCAACTGTTTCATTTCTTTTTTTGGCTACCAGGACACAATGCTGGCAATTAATAATGAGAATACATCGTAAACCAACCATTGTTGGTCCGTGTAATGTATACTATTATGTGACCCATTGCCAAAATTGTTTATGTGCAAAAAACCATTTATGCGTCCCATGTCGGGTAGCCTATTATTGGTACCAATATGGGACCTGTATTGTATGCTATGTGGGACCCCTTGGCAAACTGGTTTTGCAAAACCCTTATGTTGACCCAATAGTTGGGTTGGCCCATTTGGGCCCTACATTGAAAAACCATTAATTGGTCCAAGGGTTGGTAGCATTTATTTGGGTCACCATACATATACCTATTATTGGTAGCCTATATTGGTCCCATATGGGACCTGTATTGTATACGATGTGGGACTCATGGCAAACTGTTTTGCAAAACCTTATGTGACCCATGTGGGTTGCCCATATGGGCCCTAAATTGAAAACCACATTGGTCCCATGTAGATCCCATATGGGACCTGTATTGTATACAATGTGGGACCCTTGCCAAACTGGTTTGAAAAAACCGTATGTGACCCATGTGGGATGCCCATATGGGCCCTAGATTGAAATCCACATTGGTCCCAGGTGGGTAGCCTATATTGGTCCCATATGGGACCTGTATTGTATACGATGTGGGACCCAGGGCAAACTGTTTAGCAAACCCTTATGTGACCCATGTGGGTTGCCCATATGGGCCCTACATTGAAAACCATATTGGTCCAAGGTTGGTAGCATATATTGGTCCCATACATAGATCCCATATGGGAAATGTTTTGTATACGATGTGGGACCCATGGCAAACTGTTTTGCAAAACCTTATGTGACCCATGTGGGTTGCCCATATGGGCCCTAAATTGAAAACCACATTGGTCCCATGTAGATCCCATATGGGACCTGTACTGTATACAATGTGGGACCCTTACCAAACTGGTTTGCCCATGCAAAAACCTTATGCGACCCATGTGGGTAGCCTATATTGGTCCCATATGGGACCTGTATTGTATACGATGTGGGACCCATGGCAAACTGTTTTGCAAACCCTTATGTGACTCATGTGGGTTGCCCATATGGGCCCTACATTGAAATCCATATTGGTCCCAGTTGGTTAGCCTATATTGGTCCCATATAGATCCCATATGTGACCTGTATTGTATACGATGTGGGACCCTTGTCAAACTGGTTTGCAAAAACCTTATGAGATCCATGTGGATATATGCCCTGAATTGAAAATCCCATATGGGCCCTAGATTGAAAATCATATTGGTCCCATGTGGGTAGCCCATATTGGTCACATGTAGATCCAATATGGGTCCTGTAATGTATACGATGTGGGATCCATGCTAAACGTGTTTGCAAAAACCTTATGATCCCCATGTGGGTATTCTATATGGGACCTAAGTTTAAAACCATGTTGGTCCCATGTGGGTATCCCATATGGGCCCCAAATATAAACCATATTGGTCCCATACGGGTCCTGCATTGAATACGAAATGGGCCCCATGCCAAACTGGTTTGAAAAAACCTTATAGGCCCCGTTTGGGTAGCCCATATTGGACCCACATTGAAAACCATATAGGGCCCATATGTGTCCTATGTACAATGCTAACTCCCCCCCCCCTCCCAATAATTGTCCGCTTCCGCCGTCTATGAGATACTATCATGCTTTCTTTGGAATGACATTACTGCTGATATAATTATAGTACCATTAACTACTACTGATCAACGACCTTGTTTTGGCTTTCAAATATATTCTGTTTTCGGTGTGGCATTCCTGTGCAGTGGAGTTTTCATCAATATGGAATGAATATATGTGTCAATTTGGTTTAAGTTGATCTCCATTGATGAACACAATTGGATGATTTTTGTCTCGACCACGATAGTGGGAAGTGAGACGTAGCGGTCACGGTATCAGTAGCCTATTCCACCAACATTGCAAAGTATACTTTTCTAGCAAAGTATACTTTGAAGGTGAAATTTTCAATTTAAGGATAAATTTATTTATTATTTGTTATTTTACTGTATTTATTACATTATCACAGCCATTTTGGCTGTGGTAATTGTAATAAATTCAGTATAATAATTGTGTATTACTTTTAATCATCAAATCATACAGTCGATAGTTAAAAAAGATTAAATTATTTTCCCTCAAAGTTATACTTTGCTAGATAAGTATACTTTGCAATGTTGGGTGAAATAGGATACGTGTCAATTCACTCTCAAGTCGATTCATTCTCATTTTGGTCCGTTCGCTCTCAATGGCATTGCGTTTTTCACACAGGTGCTTCTAGCATGTCTTGGATGGTCTGATATTGTTTGTATATGTGGCTGTGACTGGATAAATGGGGCTTATGGGTTTTGCGACCAGTGTAGATCCAGATCGCCTGTGCATCTGCACAGTCTGATTAGGATCTGCACTGTTCGCCATTCCATCAATAAAACATCTGTCATGCTTCTAACGAGCAATTTATGTTGTTGTCATGCTACATGAGTGCTATTCGATCTGGAGCTACACTGGCCATAAATCCCATTTTAAGCCCCATTTATCCAGTCCAGTAACAGCCACATATGCATGAAACATCTTTCTAAACAATGTGCAAAACAATATTGATTGTAAACTGTATCAATACACATCAAACTAACAACTAACATAAATTCACTGCTTTAAATCAAACACATTCACTTCTGATTATCAATAAATATTGCCACCGTCTTTAAGATTTTTAAATCACGTGACACAGGGATTTGGTTGGCTAATGGAGACTAGAGAATGACGTCGGTCTCCTGCAAGGACTAAACTATGATGTTTCCAGGGGCTGAATATCGGCCCCTTCCCCAACCCTCGGGGCCGTTTTTTCCCCAATCATCAAAAAAACAATTAACTCGGATCATGAATGTTCGCGTCTTTTAGGGCGAAAATGCAAATTTATATCTATAATCGAGTCCGTTATAAATCATGCGATTGGGTGCAATGTCCAATACACTGTGGGTTGTACTTGCATTTTAGAACAATTTAAAAATTAAAATAATTTCAGCATGTCTGATTAGTGATATATACTGAGGGGTGCGATGTCCATACACTGTGGGATGCTTTGGCCATGCACTGTGTACTTGCATGATTTAAAATTTAAATAACTTCAGAATGTCTGATAGATATTGCGGGGTGCAATGTCCATACACTTTGGGATGCAATGTCCATACACTGTGGGTTGTACTTGCATTAATTAAGAAAAATTTAAAAATTAAAATTAATTTCAGTATGTCTGATAGATATTGTATGGTGCGATGTCCATACACTGGGTTGTACTTGCAGCTTTTGACAAAGTAAATAATTTCAGTATATGTCTGACTAATAATACAACGGTGTGCGATGTCCATACATTGTGGCGTGCGATATCCTGTACATACACTGTGGTGTGCACAATGTCTTAAAGAACAATTTACAAGTTAAAAATAGTTTGAATGTGATCACACATGTATGCAACCACCATATTTTCTTGGCCCCTTCCATTTTTAATGAGATCAATGTACACAATACCGAGTTACCTGTACTTTGAATTACCTCAGCAGGGCACCAGATAAGGAATTAGTAATTGAGTATTGTCGCTCCATCATTTCTGAAGCAATTAGGTATTTCAAAATTTGAATTGTGTAAAATATAATCACACTACTGTTTACACATCAACAGACATAAATTATTTAATAGATTGCTTCTAAATGAAAACACATCTTGGTATTTCATTAGAATTTTCTCCTTGGAGACAATTCTAATGAAATACCAAGATGTGTTTTCATGGAAAAATAGAAAAATATGCTACTCACTACTTCTGATTTCAATTGGGTTTTTGGTAATTTTAATTGGGTATTTACGCAAATACGCACCTTATCTGGAGCTCTGCCTCAAGACACTTTCATGTTCGGAGCATAACTGAACTTGAAAACCAATAACCACTGTCAAGTATGTGGTTGATAATCAGGTGACCTCCATTTACTTTTTTTACTTTGATTACTTAGTTACATGTATTTCCCTTGGTTGAGGTTCTTAACCCCTGTCTGTAAAGCAATGGGGGGTAGCAATCGCCCCTATGTCTCTCTGACGTTTGTCTGTAGAAATTATTTACAATTTTGCGAAACGCAGAAGCTATGCTGACAACCCTCACAGTTTGGTCAATAACTTTCTGGGCGGGGGTCTGCCACTCTCTGATAGCATATTTGTCAAGCTTCTATGTTCAATACTATTGGCGCTACAGCCACACAACTTGGACAACTTCATCAACTGGCAGTGTACACCTATAACCACTGTGTCAAATCTGTGACCATCATGTGACCAACTACATTTTCATTTTAATTACTTAGTTATTTATCTTAGTTAGGGTTTTCCATTTTGGCAGCCATAGGGTGAAAATGGAGATAGCGTTATAACCAGAAGCGCTTTATTTCAGCTGTAGTGCATTGTTGAAAATATTACGTTTCCGCATCACTATGAACAATCCAACTGTTCGGCATTTCCCTGGAAACATTTCTTCAGTAAGCAGTGGCATGGGTAATGCATGTTAATGCGCCTATCATTTTCTTAAACATTGGAGAGGAGGTGATGGAATGGGGGAGCACGCACAAGGAATTCAGTCCAACATTATATTCTGCCTACAATGCCATTGTGTTAACAAATCACACTCATTTGAGTACATGTTTGTAATTTACCTGTGTCTGCATCCATCACCCCTTAGATTGGAAAGATGCAGATAGGTTCATAGTTGAAGCATTTCAGTTTACATTTTGTCTTGTCCCAGTGGGGCAGTCATGCTGTCATTGTCTGAATATATGACACACGCACACACTTGACTTTTGAGTAAAAACTGTTGGGGGAAAAGTCTTCATTCAAATATCAGATACACCCAAATTTGTGTCAAAATTTTTTTATAACACATTAGAACTTTAGAAATGGCACTTATAACACAAACACTTAACAGCCAAGATGACTAATACGTTAGAACTATTTTCTAACACCCCATGTCTAATGCTACGGTAATTGCTAGTGTAGTAGGAGGGGAATGTGTTATAAAGTGAAAAATATCTTGTCGGCGGCTGGGATCGAACCCAGGCCGCCTGCGTGTGAGGCGAAAACTATCATGTCGCTATAAAAGCCGACTTGTACCGCAAGGCAGTACAAATGTTCGAGTATTGTACTATGGCCGTACTACTACACTAGTAATGTGTGTATTTATTATAATATAGTTCATACATTTCTAACTTGTTACTTCTCAAAAGTAACATGTTACGATTATAATTTTAACGCCTGAGAAATGGCACTTATGACATGAATCGCCACTGCCTGGGAATACATGTAAACTACTATTGTTTTAATGGTAAAACTATCACATGGTTGATTATTCCAGTTATACACAGGTCAGCATAAATCTGTGACATTAAACTGTACCATCTACCTGTACATGATATATGTATTGAAATGGGCATTTGTTTAGTTCATGATATCTGGGAATACATACAATCTACAGCTAGAGCTGTTTATGTAACTACATGTATATAACATTTTCTCTGCGCAGGCAGAGGTCACGATCACGAGGCAGGAGGTCACAATCTCGGGGCCGGCGGGGGTGACGATATCAAGGCAGTTGTATGTCAAAATATCGGGTCAGGAGGTCGCAATATCGAGGCAGGCGAAATTCATGATCTCTGGGAAGAAGGTCATACTCTCGAGGCAGATGGAGGTCACAATGCTGTGATCGAAGAGTGTCAAGGTAATTGTTATCTACTCCATTGAGCTGAATGACCAAGCATGTGTAGTAGGCCATTATCACAACTAGATTTTTTGTCAGCATAAAATATATCCAGGTAAAATGTAGGTGCTAACTGCTTTCACCGGGCTGGTCATTTTCATAATTTTTCCTAAAAAAAATCCCTCAAAATTGTTGCTGCATATAGACAAGATGCTGATCGGTCTAGTCCACACACATTTTTTTAGTATTATCAGGTGAAAACTTAGTACCAGAAGATTATTTGGAATCGCCCTGTAGTTTGCCAAGATCTGTATGGCTAAAAAACGGGACATATTATGTATACACCTTATACGGACTGGTTTTACAGCTTGTCCACACAATAACTAGAGTTCTACTTGACAGATCATTACCAAATTCCGTATACATGTTTATCACGACAAGATGAAACTTGTTGATTTAAAAAAAAAATCAATGACCTACCTCGCCTTGGCGGCCAATTTTTTATTTGTCGCACTCTGTACACAATAACTTAAGTTCTTCTTGGCGGCTCATAACTAAAGTTGGTATACATGTTTATCATTGCAATACGTAGAAGCCTATTGATTTTCACAAATTTTGAATGACTTACAGGTATGTCCCCTTGGTGGGCATTCTGTACCCTTGTCCACGCAATAACTTCTACTTGACGGATCGTAACCAAATTTGGTATACCATGTTTATTACGACAAGACGAAGAAGCCTTTTGATTTTTTAAAATGTCCGATGACTTTTCTTCCTTTGACAGCTGTTTTTAATTTTCACTCTCTGTATCCTTGTCCACGCAATAATTTGAGTTCTACTTGATGAATCATGATCAAAGTTGGTACACATATTTTGCTGTGGTAAGATCACCTGGCAACAAATCAGAATATTGTAAATTCAACTGCTGAATTTGAGTATTCTCCCCAGGTGTATTCTCAGCTGTAAATGTCTTAATTTACAAGTAACTGAGCCATAAAACACCATAACATCATGCATATTATTATCCATTCTATTCCTCGGCGGGCGCGACATGCTGCCCGTGGCCATTCTAGTATTGAAAAGCTGCAGGTCGGGCATCCATGTTCTATGAACACCGGGGGGTACTGGGGGATATCTGGTCAACAACGTGTCGCACACAAGTAGAACAACCTTCTCATCTCTAATTTTCGAACTATCTCCTTTGTTTATCTTTGCTCTTTTTACGTTTTCGTAGCATAACTCTAAAACTGAGTACAATCAGCGGTAATTAGTTTTAACTGTATAGCCATACACTTCTGTTTCAGGCGACGGCGTTGTGCGGGCATATGATGCTCTTGCCAAGGCATGTGCAAGAGCAGACTTGGCGGCCCCTGACAGGACCACCAGTACATCACTTCGAAAGTACATGGCGACAATGACACAGGTACCAGCAATTATTATTGAGCAAATCTTTATGGCCTTTTGTTATTTTTATCACAGACGCTTGCTGTCGTTGTGATATAGTCACCGCTTTTGATGTGCGTCTGTACGTCCTATACATTTGCATTAAAGTTTTCGCCATTCTCTGATGGCTTTTATTTTTATTCCGTCAGCTGTGGTAGTGGGTGAAACATTCCCTGGTGATTGGCTTGTTTTGTACAGTTTTTGTGTATGGTCTATAACATTGCAATTAAATGGTGCTTTCATGATGTATCACAGAGCGGGCGGCATGTGGGAGTAGTAAATAGTAATTTTAACGATGGGATTCATCCTTAACAGAATCCCGATATCCCTGGTTTGACCGGCAGGTACATTGTTTGCTTTCTGGTATGTTAGAGTTGAATCCGTTCGTAATATACCCAGTATAAAAGTAGTAAGATTATTACTAATCCTATTACTTTTGAGGAGTGGGGCTAAATGACTGGTGTGGTGAGGACCTGGCTGTTGATAGGCTGTTAAACACCATTAAATCAAATCAAATTTTTATCACAGAATAACCAGTCCGCAAACACCCCTGTCCTACATGGCATGCAAGTTATTAATTCATAAAAAATAACTGTAACTAACATTTACATTTTCACAGGTAAAACATGGCCCTGCTTCTGTCAGATATAATTTAGTACCTAATTCCACAGTAACACCTGCTTGTCATAGACAGCAACTAAAAGTGGATGGAGTTAAATGTTGTTGTTGTGTCATTTTTAATGCCTCACACCAGATCTGGGATATTGTATTAAGCTAACTGTTCTTGGCTGAATTTGTTAGATTTTCTAGCAACCTATACAAGTGCACACCTATAAACAAAGTAAACAGTTACATTTCTCATGGTATCAACTGCCAAGTATATCTTACTTGGACGAATAACCGTTGTCGTACAATAGAAAGCAATATTCCCGAAAGAAAACCAAAGAGCCTAAGAATGCAAGGACCTACATTTATTGTCATAAATATTATTTAATGTACAGAGACATTTACAGAATTAAATAACGACCGGAACTGACAATTATTTTTGCAGGTGCACAAGCGACATTTTGGAAATAACCCAGATAGCCAAAATCTTGATTCTACAAGATCAGGGGTGTATTGCTGACTTCCAGAACAAGCGATTGGATGAGATCCTGCTCAATGGTACCTTACTGATTTACAGATGGCCTCTTTGCAATATAGGTCACGTCTGATGCTCTTTCTGGTTTTGTAAAGTGGTGACTGCGTCAAAACTTGGTGGAGACCGTGGGTGAATGTCAAATAATTTTTTGCTGGAAGTGATTGTGTTATTTTGATTGGTGAAAGTGATATGTTTATATGCCAAATAATCACCAGTATAACACACTGATATGCTTTTTGTCCTAATTGCATAATTAGGTCATCCAAAATGAACAAAAGGTCATTATTTTATTACTAGCTTCAAATTGCTTCACATGAGATGTTTCTTTTTTCCATGTGACTGCTTTTGGCCTGTATCTGGTTTTCATTACCCATTGCACATGATTGATTTTACCTATATTTTGTTATATGGACACAGTTTAAGATCTCGGTTGTGAGCGATACATGCCTGAGGCCCATTTGTGCCAGTTGTTACCATTCATTGTGTTAAATGTATGCTTTGTTATTATCCCCTCGCTATAGACAAGGGGGGATATTACAGCATTCGTTCATGTACATACGTACGTGCGTACGTAGTTATGTACGAATAGTAACACTTTTCCTTTTTCAATAACTCATGAACCACTTCACCGATTTTGATAATAGTTGGCCACAATGTGTTTAGGGATGGTACTTTGTTTTGCATACGACCCAAGTCCGACCGCCCAAGGTCAAGGTCACTGAGGATTTGGATTCTGTTTTTGTCAAGGCTGCCAGCGAGGGGATTAGCTTCGTTTAACAATGCCAGTTTTTGTTTTCAGATATTGTGCTGTCCGGTGACCATAAGAAAGATGACAATCAACAGGATGTAGCCCCACAGTACGTACAGCAAGTTCAAACTGCGTCAGATGACGACGACAACTCGACAAACCCTGACACGTATACAGAGATGTTGTTTGAAGCAGAGAACTTCTTTGAGGAAAAGGAGGACTCAATGTCTACTGATTCCAGACTGCGGAAGAAGCCTCAGAAGTGCAATCAAATACTTTGGAGTACTGAAGAGGAGGAGGAAATACATGTACTTTTTAAAATATATTTTGATTCAAAGACTCGGCCTAAACCAAGCGCCTGCACAAAAGCCATTGCTAAAAGCAAAATCAATGCTGTCTTGATTCACAGGAGAAAGAAGGAAGTATGTTCTGAAAAAGAAGGTATTCAGAATGATTGACAAGTTGCAGTAACTCATACATGCAAAACATTATGTTTACTTGTTTTACCGCGGGGCGGGCGTGCGACGAACAGAAAAAATGCATAGTTTGTGTACACAACTCCTCCGAAACCGTTCAGTCAATCGATCTGAAACTATGCACACGTCTTCTACACATATTGAAGATGTGCACCCTGGTAATTTTATGCCGAAAAAATATTTTTTAACAAAAATATCAACTTTTTAACTTAGCCATTTTTTCTACATTGTTTGTATACAATTCTATATAGGATATAGAGTTTGTGTACAAAATTCCTCCTAAACCGTTCAGTCGATCGATCTGAAACTATACACACGTCTTCTACACATATTGAAGATGTGTACCTTTGTGTTTTTATGCCGAAAAATTATTTTTTAACAAACATATCACCTTTTTAACTTAGCCATTTGTTCTACATTTTGGTATACAATTCTATGTAGGGTACAGAGTTTGTGTATACAACTCATCTGAAACCGTTCAGTCGATCGATCTGAAACTATAAACACGTCTTCTACACATATTGAAGATGTGCACTTTGGTGTTTTTATGCCGAAAAACTATTTTGTAACAAAAATATCACTTTTAAACTTGGTCATTTTTTTCCACATTTTTGCATCCAAATCTATATAATTTCTACTTTACACATCTCTACCTAAATTAGTATACCTGTTTATTACAACAAGAGGAAGAAATAATGCTATATATTTTCAAATTCTCATTAATGTTTCTTGCCTTGGTGACAGCTTCACATTTCTGCATCTTCGCTGTCTGGCCCATCTTCGACGGGCATATTTTGCGACTTACGGCACTTTTGTTTCTTGTATGTTTCTGCCGTAGCGTGCGCCTTTTTGTATATATGAGTGTGAGCTACTGTATTTGATCCATTCCAGTCATGCAGGAATCATGTTTTAAAGGTACCGGTATAATGGACGCCAGAATAAATTTACACAAAACAAATGGTGTACATGTTGCGTGGTTGCCAATGTGTACTTTATTATGCCCCCGCCACCGCACGGTGAGGGGGGCATATAGTGTTACCGGCGTCCGTACGTCCGTCCGTACGTCCCAAAACCTTAACGCTTGTGTAAATGGCTTATAATTTATGTTTCCTTGCTTGGATCTGCTTCACATTTTACACACGCATTGCTCCAATAGTCCTCTGCCACCCTCTGCCACATTCGTCCCGCCCCCGCTAAGCCCAGGCTGAAGGTGCGTTCAAAACATTAACACTCGGGTAAATGAATTGTAATCAAATATGCCTTGTTTTCTTTGGCTCCCAGCGGGGTCATTCGTGTGCCGACTGGCCACATTTCTAGTCATTGATATCAAATGAGCCAGTTGCTGAGACTTACCTTATAGCATTGACATATGTTACATATATTGGTTTAGGAACATAGGTCCCGAAATATTGTCAACATTTGATAAACACTAGCAGAATTCATGCAGAATTAAATTCCGCATGTGCTCTACAATTTTTGATTACATTTATGGAAAATATCGTACTGTTTCTAAGTAATTAGCGTCAAAATATAGCAATGCTACAAGGTAAGTCTCAGACAGAAACTGGCTCAAATGGTATTGCCTAACTTGTATGAGTAGCTTTGCAATTCACGCTTTATCGGGTATCAACAAAATGTAGTTTTTACAGCAGGGAGGGTTTTTCAGTGCAGCTGACAAATTAGTCAATTACCAACCCATATTTACAGATATGGTAATAGACAAACTTGCAGTTAGTTTAAAATGTCACTATTGCAGAAAGCAAGCACTGACACGTCGTACAAGAACAACAACAACCCAGTACTTAGATTTATCCCGTCAACTATGTCGCTACTAGACGTGAAAAGCAGGTACGTGTATTTTTTCTCGTTCACTTCTAGTACCGCCTCACATCGCGTATTAATATACTAACCCATTGATGTTTAGCACTACTTTCACAACCAATACACAACCCGTTCAGAGTATTGACCTCTGACACGCAAATGTAAACAGTGTAGAAATACGCTAGTAGTGGACATTTCTAAGTTTAGTTCACGCCAAAAAAAAAGGTGTTTAATTAACTTAGAAATTTATTGTTGATAAAACTAAAAAGAAAAATACCCATTTGTAAGATGAATAAAAGTTATAACGGTCAAAAATGTGTTTGTTTCTTTTCTTTATCCCACAATTCCAAGAGGATTTTGGCAATAATTCAAGACATTTGTTGTCTTCTGCATGACCCAATTCCAATGAAGGCAGTGCGAAATCATTCCTGAGTGAAAACTAAGAAGAATATTGTAGTGTTACAGACACAGGCTTCATTGTATTAAATCAAGAAATTATTTAATTATAATTTATGCTCAAGTTTCCCCAATTTTTTTCTTGCTAGAAATGGAATTACTGCCCCAAAACCAGGTTGCCTTCCTTTGACCGCCCCCTCCCCCCACTACACCCCTCCCCTACAATGAGGTGGATCCTCAGAAAACCACCCTCATCGCAGTACCAAATTCTGCCGATATTAATTTTGAAATTTGTTGATATTTTCTATAGATAAGATGCAGAAATGACAAAAAATGCAAAAATTAAATTCCGCATGAACACTGAAGTTTGTGTAAATTTTCCACGTCATTTACGGAAAATATGGAATATTTTAGAAATGAAAATATGGTGATGCGATAAGGGTGGTTTACTTACATAGTGGCTTAAATTGTGTAGAAATAAATTGAACTCCAAATTTGTGAACAAAAATAAGGCCTGGCCTTGCAGACTTGAGCACAAAATTAAAAATGTCAAAATGGTTTTCTTGTTTTAATACAAATGATAGCACTGTCAATTAATGAATTAATTAACCTGTAAATGTGATTCAGGCAATTAACAATTACATTGAGGCAAAATGTCAGATAGCGTGTCACCAGCGACATTTAACATCGTCTGGGACGAGTTATGTGCGGAAAGTGCTGCGGTGGTAATGGCCGATGTTGATTTCTTGAAGCAATTTGGCATCGAGGTGACAGATTTCGAAGACGAAATGGAAATAGTATCAGTGTCCCCAGTGATAAACATAAAACCACGATCTACCAAGACGAATACAGAGACCAATACGGAGGCAAATACAGAGACAGAGGCCAATACAGGGACAAGTACAGAGGCAAATACAGAGACAAATGAAGAAATGGAAAGCAGAGACACAAATACAAATTCAGACAGTGAAAGCACCATGACCGGAGAAACAACCGAATTTAACAATATGTCTTCAGAAGAGGTTAAACAGTTTATAGAAAGTGAAGACAATAAAGCGACAATGAAGAAAAGAAGACATTGGCTGACGTTAGGAAGTTTGAACGGTTTTTACTAACAAAGGGTGAAAGTCGGCCGATACATCAACTGGAGGTAGACCATTTGGACGAATACCTCGCAAATTTTGTACTTTCTGTCAGACAAAAGGACGGTGCAGATTACGAGCCATCGTCACTCCGCGGTATGATTTCAAGCATTGACAGAAAATTGAAACGTCAGAAATATGCCTACAAAATAATGAGTGACTCGGGTGCTGAATTTCAACTGACACGTGACGCTTTGAAAGCGAAACAGAAATTTCTAAAGAAAGCCGGCAAGGGAAACAAACCTCGAACTGCCCAGCCCATTACAGACGACGAAATAAACTTACTACATGAGCGCGGGTTATTGGGGGACAGCAACCCGACTAGTCTACTGAATTCAATGTGGCTGATCAACACCGTACATTTTGGCATGAGAAGAACAAAAGAAAATTATAACTTGAGGTAAGTGTCATTTAATGATGAATTTTTTGTAATAAAATTGCATAAAAGTGGAAATGGTCTTGCGGCCGGTTTTACGGTAAAAAATTTAAGGGCCAAAATATGAGACGAATAAAAAAAATATAATTACGGAGGAAACAAGAAAACAAGCACAGTTTTGTGACAATTTTCTGAAGTAAAATGACACACTATATTTGCAATATTTTTCTACAGATGGGGAGATGTGAACCTGAAAGCAGCCTCCGATGGAACCGAGTATCTGGAGCTGACAGAGCGGCAAACAAAAACGAGAACAGGGGAAAACCCGGCCGACATCCGAAAAGAAAAGTTACCCCGAAAATTTATTCCAGTGAAAATCACGACAGAAATCCCATAAAACTATATAAACTATACGCTTCCAAGCGACCGACTGGATTTTCCAGAGTATATGACCCTTTTTATGTAGCCCCCCGAACAACTGACCTAACTGATCAATGGTATATAAAACTGCCTGTTGGTGAAAGAAAAATGTCCACAATGCTAAAGACCATGCAGTGCAAGGGGGGCTAGACAAAGAGAAGCGTCTTACAAACCATTCGGCGCGAAAGCACTTGGTGCAAAAATTGCGTGATTGTGGTGTGGCACCAACCGATATAATGCAGGTCAGCAGTCACAAAAATATACAATCAATCCTAACTTACAGTGCTATGTCAGAAAATCAACAAAAAGAATGTTCCAATATTCTATCAAACTCACACACAAATATTAATAAGCCTAAAGAAAACAAAGTTGAAAAGCCATCGACCATAACATCCTCTTCAGCATATGTTGAAGAGGCTGTCAGTTTTTGCTACAGGCTCAGAAAATATCCCCCCTGTCGTGAATGACCCTGTAAATATGGAAAACACAATGCCTTTCCCCACCCACCCCATGTCACTTACACAACGTCAATGTGGTAGCGAAGTTGAACAAGGCGCGAATCGCTCAGTTGTGCCACCTGTTTCTCTGCAATCTGTCAGTATGACAAGCGACACAAACCAGCAGATCGTAAAATCCATGTTTTCTGGTGCAAGTGTAAACATCGGCACATTTAATTTGTACATGAAATAGTGTGTAAATCCAGAAATTCACTTTCAAATGTTTCAAAGTTTTATTTCAGAGCGGTTACACAGGACGGTCTACACACGGCGTGTAAGTTGTAAATAAACTGTGTTGTTTTAAAAAGTATAGAAAAATATGTTTGAAACACTTAGAAAAGATAAAATTGAAAACAGATAGTGTTGTTGCTGTTAAATTAATCGATTTTGCGGCCCGAAACTATGGAACTATTTTTGGTGCGTTTGTAAATATGAAGGTGTAAAGCGGTTGTCGTCAAATTGTCAAATGAGGATTTCAATGGGGCGCTGATTTATCATTTAGGGTCCAAATGGTGTGTTTTTTATAATTGTGTTGATGTTGACGGGATAAATAGAATATTAGGTTAGTTACGTGAACGAGAAAATTTATCTGACTCGGCACGAAAACGGAAAATGACTCGGGCAAGCCTCGTCATTTTCGTTTTCTCAGCCTAGTCAGATAAATTTTCTCGTTCACGTAACTAACCATATATTCTCTATATATATACGTACCTACTGTCTGTTCTACATGTTGCTGCCTACAAACTTCTGGCTATTAAACACGTTACATTTCAGAAATATTTAAATGTAAGTAGTTTTTCATCAATAACAAAAAAAGTCACCCTCCCAAATTTATTTCATTTGACGAAATTCCAGCAACTATTGATTTTATTGATCACCGACTTGCCTACAAATTTATGTAATAGTGGTGCTGTACCATATCCATTTTATTCAGATTTTTCAATAAAAGTTTAAGCACATACACTTGTTGTACTCGTTATTTCCAACTAGAGTATAACTATGTATATTGTGGGTAGCCGTTTTGGAGCATGATATCAGAATTCCGATTAGTGCTAATTGTATTACATTTAGGGGATGCGGCTTTTGCGTGATGAGCACCTGGCTTCAGATCGGGCTATTCTAATTTCGGCTGAATATATATTTTAGCTAACCTGAGCCAAACGCTCAAGTGAGCTATTGTTACCCGTTTTTCGTCCGTCTGTCGTCCATCAACACTTATCCAACTTCTTCAAATGTTGACCAAACTTCACGGGGATGGTCTATGTGTTGGTCCTTTTCAGATTTGTTTAAATGGACGTTGTCGCATATCCAAGATGGCCACCATAGAAAAGTAGGTCAAATTCTTAAGAAAAAATCTTTTTACAGATCGCTAGACGGATTTCGACGAAACTTGGCAGGAATGATCTAGTCAGTGCTCTTTCAAATTTGATAAAATGATAACCCCGGGATAAAAAATGGGCGAGCGATGACCCGGCATTAAATAACAGTAGCTATTAATAGGCCGTTAAACACCATTAAAACCGAACTATGTATCATGTGCTTGTTGAAGATAACAAAGAGCTATTGTCGCCACATCGGTGTTTGTGTCTGTGTCTGCATACCAAAATCTACTGTCAAGAATATCTTGATACTTCATATATGCATTTGTAACTTCTGGGTGGTTAGTCGGGCGAACGTGATGGTGTAAAATAACGGTAGAGGTGACGGTTCCTCCTTATAGGAATCACGATATGCCTGGTTTGGCCCTCGGGTACGTTTTTATCTTTGGCTCTTTTTACCTGGGAGTTGAATTGGGTTATTGCCCATTATAAAAGTAGTAACATTATTACTGATCCTGCTGCTTTTGGTAGGGGGTCAAGTGATTCTGGTGTGGCGAGGACCTGGCACCAGATCAGGATTATTCTGATCTCAGGGCTGAATATATAGCTTTATTGTAAATATTCAGTTCTGATTTTGGGATTTTGTCCCCATGTGTACATGTACTTGAACATGTACATGTACTTGCACAGGTAATATATGAGATTTAGTACTAAACCCATTGACCTTGATCATACTGTACAGACGTACTGTATTTGAAAAATATTGATTTGGTAGATGTCCCCACAATTATATGGTTATATGCATCCCACAGTAATGGACAGATAAGGTGCTACACACAAGTACCATTTGTACAACCCACACCCCTTAAGTCAATATATGCACAAGTACCTCCCAGTGAGTCTGTCCGTCCGTCCGTCCGTTCGTCCCAGTCCGTCCGACCGTCCGTCCGTCCGTCCGTCCGTACGTCCCCGCCCGTCCGTCGTGATTTCCCGTTCCCTTCCGTGGCGGTTTTAAACTTGTGTCACACATACCTGAAAAAAATTATTTGAGCTACAGTCATGAAACCTTATAGGAATGTATCAACATGTGCAATTGTGCATTTGGTGATTTTGATGTCATCCAGTATTCACAGAGTTATAGCCCATGACTTAGTGAAAAGTGGCGATTTTCAACTTGTGTCTCACATAATTGAAAATCTATTTGAGCTACAGTCATGAAAACGTATAGGAATGTATCAACATGTGCAATTGTGCATTTGGTGATTGTGATGCGGATTCATCCAGTAATCACAGAGTTATGGCCCTTGACTTAGTGAAAAGTGCGATTGTTAACTTGTGTCGCACATAATTGAAAAACTATTTGAGCTACAGTCATGAAACCTTATAGGAATGTATGAACATGTGCAGTTGTGCATTTGGTGATTTTGATACTGAATCATCCAGTAATCACATAGTTATGGCCCTTGATTTAGTGAAAAGTGGCGATGTTCGACTTGTGTAGCACATAATTGAAAAACTATATGAGCTACAGTCAAGAAACCTTATAGGAATGTATCAACATGTGCAGTTGTGCATTTGGTGATTTTGATGCCATCCAGTATTCACAGAGATATAGCCCATTACTTAGTGACAAGTAGCGATTTTCAACTTGTGTCGCACATAACTGCAAATCTATTTGAGCTACAGTCATGAAACCTTATATAAATTTTTATCAACATGTGCAGTTGTGCATCTGGTGATTTTGATGCGGATTCATCCAGAATTCACAGAGTTATGGCCCTTGAGTTAGTGAAAAGTGGCGATGATGTCAATGATGTGTACGGCAAACAGAGGTGAATCAAATTAAGTTATACGAGACCTTGACCCACAATTGCAGAGCTCCAGATTAGCTTTGTGTCAATTACTTTGTGAATATTTATACCTGATTTCAAATTAAATGCGTATTTTATTTTTACAAATGTTTTTTATAAATAATTAAAACAAATTTAAACATTCACTTATTAGAGTGCCGTCCGTCCGGGCCAACGTCCGGGGGTTTGAGAGCTTAGGGGCGTGGTTAGGAACAAATGATTCCTTTGTAATATTTCGTAACCTTATAAACTCCATTGTTGTTTAGGGGCTTTTTCATTGTTCTTCAAACAATGGAAATACCCCATAAAACCAAAATGCATTTGTCCGTGCGTATGTACGTCCATCCGTCGTCCGTGCCATCATTCGGGCATTCGTCCGTGCGTTTGTCCCTCGTCCGCGCATTAGTCCGTGCATTCGTCCGTGCGTCCGTCCGTCGTCCGTGCATACTTCCGTGCATTCGTCCTTGCATTCGTCAGGTGCGTTGTCCCTGCATTCGTCCATGCATTTGTCAGGTCCGTCCGTCCCGTCTGTCCGTCCGTCCGTCCGTCCGTCGCGATTTCCCGTTCCCTTCCTTGGCGGTTTTCAACTTGTGTCACACATAATTGAAAAACTATTTGAGCTACAGTCATGAAAGCTTATAGGAATGTATCAACATGTGCAATTGTGCATTTGGTGATTTTGATGCCATCCAGTATTCGAGTTATAGCCCATGACTTAGTGAAAAGTGGCGATTTTCAACTTGTGTCACACATAACTGAAAATCTATTTGAGCTACAGTCATGAAACTTTATAGGAATGTATCAACAAGTGCAAGTGTGCATCTGGTGATTTTTATGCTATCCAGTATTCGCAGAGTTATGGCCCATGACATAGTGAAAAGTGGCGACTTTAAACTAGTGTTTCACATAACTGAAACATTATTTGAGCTACAGTCATGAAAGCTTATAGGAATGTATCAACATGTGCAATTGTGCATTTGGTGATTTTGATGTCATCCAGTATTTACAGAGTTATAGCCCATAACTTAGTGAAAAGTGGCGATTTTCAACTTGTGCCTCACATAATTGAAAATCTATTTGAGCTACAGTCATGAAAACTTATAGGAATGTATCAACATGTGCAGTTGTGCATTTGGTGAGTTTGATACGGATTCATCCAGTAATCACAGAGTTATGGCCCTTGATTTAATGAAAAGTGGCGATGATGTCAATGATGTGTGTACGGCAAACAGAGGTGAATCAAATTAAGTTACACGAGACCTTGACCCACAATTGCAGAGCTCCAGATTAGCTTTGTGTCAATTACTTTGTGAATATTTATACCTGATTTCAAATTAAATGCGTATTTTATTTTTACAAATGTTTTTTATAAATAATTAAAACAAATTTAAACATTCACTTATTAGAGTGCCGTCCGTCCGGGCCAACGTCCGGGGGTTTGAGAGCTTAGGGGCGTGGTTAGGAACAAATGATTCCTTTGTAATATTTCGTAACCTTATAAACTCCATTGTTGTTTAGGGGCTTTTTCATTGTTCTTCAAACAATGGAAATACCCCATAAAACCAAAATGTTGGAACGTCTGTCCGTCCGTCCGTCCGTCCGTCCGTCGTTCGTGCATTCATCCTTGCATTTGTCCGTGCGTATGTACGTCCATCCGTCGTCCGTGCCATCATTCGGGCATTCGTCCGTGCGTTTGTCCCTCGTCCGCGCATTAGTCCGTGCATTCGTCCGTGCGTCCGTCCGTCGTCCGTGCATACTTCCGTGCATTCGTCCTTGCATTCGTCAGGTGCGTTGTCCCTGCATTCGTCCATGCATTTGTCAGGTCCGTCCGTCCCGTCTGTCCGTCCGTCCGTCCGTCCGTCCGTCCGTCCGTCGTCGCGATTTCCCGTTCCCTTCCTTGGCGGTTTTCAACTTGTGTCACACATAATTGAAAAACTATTTGAGCTACAGTCATGAAAGCTTATAGGAATGTATCAACATGTGCAATTGTGCATTTGGTGATTTTGATGCCATCCAGTATTCGAGTTATAGCCCATGACTTAGTGAAAAGTGGCGATTTTCAACTTGTGTCACACATAACTGAAAATATATTTGAGCTACAGTCATGAAACTTTATAGGAATGTATCAACAAGTGCAAGTGTGCATCTGGTGATTTTTATGATATCCAGTATTCACAGAGCTATGGCCCTTGACATAGTGAAAAGTGGCGACTTTAAACTAGTGTTTCACATAACTGAAACATTATTTGAGCTACAGTCATGAAAGCTTATAGGAATGTATCAACATGTGCAATTGTGCATTTGGTGATTTTGATGCCATCCAGTATTCGAGTTATAGCCCATGACTTAGTGAAAAGTGGCGATTTTCAACTTGTGTCACACATAACTGAAAATCTATTTGAGCTACAGTCATGAAACCTTATAGGAATGTATCGACAAGTGCAAGTGTGCATCTGGTGATTTTTATGCTATCCAGTATTCGCAGAGTTATGGCCCTTGACATAGTGAAAAGTGGCGACATTAAACTAGTGTTTCACATAACTGAAACATTATTTGAGCTACAGTCATGAAAGCTTATAGGAATGTATCAACATGTGCAATTGTGCATTTGGTGATTTTGATGTCATCCAGTATTCACAGAGTTATAGCCCATAACTTAGTGAAAAGTGGCGATTTTCAACTTGTGTCACACATAACTGAAAATCTATTTGAGCTACAGTCATGAAACCTTATAGGAATGTATCGACAAGTGCAAGTGTGCATCTGGTGATTTTTATGCTATCCAGTATTCGCAGAGTTATGGCCCATGACATAGTGAAAAGTGGCGACTTTAAACTAGTGTTTCACATAACTGAAACACTTTTTGAGCTACAATCATGAAAGCTTATAGGAATGTATCAACATGTGCAATTGTGCATTTGGTGATTTTGATGTCATCCAGTATTTACAGAGTTATAGCCCATAACTTAGTGAAAAGTGGCGATTTTCAACTTGTGCCTCACATAATTGAAAATCTATTTGAGCTACAGTCATGAAAACTTATAGGAATGTATCAACATGTGCAGTTGTGCATTTGGTGAGTTTGATACGGATTCATCCAGTAATCACAGAGTTATGGCCCTTGATTTAGTGAAAAGTGGCGATGATGTCAATGATGTGTGTACGGCAAATCGATATGGAATCAAATGAAGTTACCCGAGACCTTGACCCACAATTGCAGAGCTACAGATTGGCATTGTGTCAAATACTTGGTGAATATTGTAACCCTTATTTCAAATTAAATGCGTATTTTATTTTTACAAATGGATTATTGATTTCATTAATTAGGAAACAAATAATTAAAACAAATTGAAACATTCACTTATTAGAGTGCCGTCCGTCCGTCGTTCGTACATTCATCCGTGCATTCGTCCGTGCGTCTGTGCGTTCATCCGTCGTCCGTGCAATCATCTGTGCATTCATCCGTCCCTCGTCTTTGCATCCGTGCGTCCGTCCGTCCGTCGTCCGTGCATTATTTCGTGCTTTCGTCCGTGCATTCGTCAGGTGCATCCGTCCGTGCATTCTTCCGTGCATTCCGTGCATTCGTCCCTGCATTTGTCAGGTCCGTCCGTCCGTCCGTCTGTCCGTCCGTCTGTCTGTCCGTCCGTCCGTCCGTCCGTCCGTCCGTCCGTCCTCCGTCCGTCCGTCCGTCCGTCGCGATTTCCCGTTCCCTTCCGTGGCGGTTTTCAACTTGTGTCACATATAATTGAAAAACTATTTGAGCTACAGTCATGAAAGCTTATAGGAATGTATCAACATGTGCAGTTGTGCATTTGGTGATTTTGATGCCATCCAGTATTCGAGTTATAGCCCATGACTAAGTGAAAAGTGGCGATTTTCAACTTGTGTCAAACATAACTGAAAATCTATTTGAGCTACAGTCATGAAACCTTATAGGAATGTATCAACAAGTGCAAGTGTGCATCTGGTGATTTTATGCTATCCAGTACTCACAGAGTTATGGCCCTTGACAAAGTGAAAAGTGGCGACTTTAAACTAGTGTTTCACATAACTGAAACACTATTTGAGCTACAGTCATGAAAGCTTATAGGAATGTATCAACATGTGCAATTGTGCATCTGGTGATTTTGATGCGGATTCATCCAGTATTCACAGAGTTATGGCCCTTGATTTAGTGATTTTCAACTAGTGTCGGACACAACTAAACAAAAACTATTGATGCTACAGTCATGAAACCTTATAGGAATGTTTATCAACATGTCCAGTTGTGCATCTGGTGTGCTGCGGTGCTTATATTGGTAGTGCTGTGGCTGCGCGGGTGGTGGTGCTGCGGCGGCGCTGCTGGTGGTGCTGCGGCGGCGCTGGTGGTGGTGCTGTGGCGCCTATAGTGGTAGTGCTGCGGCGGCGCTGGTGGTGGTGTTGTGGCGCTTACAGTGGTAGTGCTGCGGCGGCGCTGGTGGTGGTGGTGCTGTGGCGCTTATAGTGGTAGTGCTGCGGCGGCGCTGGTGGTGGTGGTGTTGTGGCGCTTACAGTGGTAGTGCTGCGG
Source organism: Conchocele bisecta (assembly GCA_029237695.1). Lineage (NCBI taxonomy): Eukaryota > Metazoa > Mollusca > Bivalvia > Lucinida > Thyasiridae > Conchocele > Conchocele bisecta. Next base: position 16,357,343 of record CM055279.1, read on the forward strand.
CGGCGCTGGTGGTGGTCGTGCTGTGGCGCTTATAGCGGTAGTGCTGCGGCGGCGCTGGTGGTAGTTCTGCGGCGCTCATAGTGGTAGTGCTGCATCGGCGCTGGTGGTGGTGATGTGGCGCTTATAGCGGTAGTGGTACGGCGGCGCTGGTGGTGGTGCTGCGGCGCTCATAGTGGTAGTGCTGCGTCGGTGCTGGTGGTGGTGATGTGGCGCTTATAGCGGTAGTGCTACGGCGGCGCTGGTGGTGGTGCTGCGGCGCTCATAGTGGTAGTGCTGCGTCGGCGCTGGTGGTAGTGATGTGGCGCTTATAGCGGTAGTGCTACGGCGGCGCTGGTGGTGGTGCTGCGGCGCTCATAGTGGTAGTGCTGCGTCGGTGCTGGTGGTGGTGATGTGGCGCTATAGCGGTAGTGCTACGGCGGCGCTGGTGGTGGTGCTGCGGCGCTCATAGTGGTAGTGCTGCGTCGGCGCTGGTGGTAGTGATGTGGCGCTTATATCGGTAGTGCTACGGCGGCGCTGGTGGTGGTGCTGCGGCGCTCATAGTGGTAGTGCTTCTGCGGCGCTGGTGGTGGTTCTGCGGCGCTCATAGTGGTAGTGCTGCGTCGGCGCTGGTGGTGGTGATGTGGCGCTTATAGCGGTAGTGCTACGGCGGCACTGGTGGTGGTGCTGTGGCGCTCATAGTGGTTGTGCTATTGCGGCGCTGGTGGTGGTGCTGCGGCTCTTATAGCTGTAGTGCTACGGTGGCGCTGGTGGTGGTGCTGCGGCGCTCATAGTGGTAGTGCTACGGCGGCGCTGGTGGTGGTGCTGCGGCGCTTATTGCGATAGTGTTACGGCGGCGCTGGTGGTGGTGCTGCGGCGCTCATAGTGGTAATGCTGCTGCGGCGCTGGTGGTGGTGATGTGGCGCTTATAGCGGTAGTGCTACTGCGGCGCTGGTGGTGGTGGTACTGCGGCGCTTATTGCGGTAGTGCTACGGCGGCGCTGGTGGTGGTGCTGCGGCGCTCATAGTGGTAGTGCTGCTGCGGCGCTGGTGGTGGTGATGTGGCGCTTATAGCGGTAGTGCTACGGCGGCGCTGGTGGTGGTGCTGCGGCGCTCATAGTGCTGTGCTGCGTCGGCGCTGGTGGTGGTGATGTGGCGCTTACAGCCGTAGTGCTACGGCGGCGCTGGTGGTGGTGCTGCGGCGCTCATAGTGGTAGTGCTGCTGCGGCGCTGGTGGTGGTGATGTGGCGCTTATAGTGGTAGTGCTACGGCGGCGCTGTTGGTGGTGCTGCGGCGCTCATAGTGGTAGTGCTGCGTCGGCGCTGGTGGTGGTGATGTGGCGCTTATAGCGGTAGTGCTACGGCGGCGCTGGTGGTGGTGCTGCGGCGCTCATAGTGGTAGTGCTGCTGCGGCGCTGGTGGTGGTTCTGCGGCGCTCATAGTGGTAGTGCTGCGTCGGCGGCACTGGTCGTGGTGCTGCGGCGCTCATAGTGGTAGTGCTACGGCGGCGTTGGTGGTGGTGCTGCGGCGTTTATAGCGGTAGTGCTACGGCGGCGTTGGTGGTGGTGCTGCGGCGCTCATAGTGGTAGTGCTGCTGCGGCGCTGGTGGTGTTGCTGTGGTGCTTGTGTTGACACTGACCATGACATATGAGACACGCCATGTGATTTGATACCTTCTGACAACTGTGTTATTTCATGAAATTCATTTACAAAGTAAGAAGTCGACAAAGAATTCAGAGTAGATGCGGAAATTTGTGTCAACTTTTGAAGTCATTTACGGAAATTATCACATTTTCTGTAAATATATTTCATGAAGTATCGCAGATGCAAAATAATAGGGCGTGTCTCATATGTAACGTGATTGTTATCCCTCTGTTATATTTACTGTCTGTTCCACGATTTTGCTGCCGACGAACTTTTGGCTATTAAAAACATTAAATCTAAAAAATAAGACACCCTCCCAAAAAAACAAATATTGATTTTTATTGCGAAAAAACAAGATTTTTCTATGGGAATTTAACATGGGAGCTAAAAATTGATTCTTTTTTTAAATACTTTTTTTATTTGTTGACCGATTTTCAAAATCTAACTATTGTTTTCTTAGTTACATCATTTTCAAGGTTTCGAGTCAATTTCAAAAACATTTCGTTTGTTGATCCTTCATGATCAAAAAACGAAAAAAATTGGATATTGACTCCCCATGTTAAATTTCCATAGGAAAATCGTGTTTTCGCTATAAAATCAATATTTCACGGAATTTCATAAAAAAAAAAATTTGGGAGGTTGACTTTTTACTTATTGATGAAAAATGTACTTACATTTAAATATGTTTTAGATTTAATGTGTTTAATAGCCAAATGTTCGTCGGCAGCAAACCATGGAACAGACAGTAGTTTACTATTATATGTAAAGTAAGTATTTAATTCTTGTCAGGTATAACGTGTTGTAAATTCATGTATTCAAAAATTTGCACCTCATGTTTACTTATTTAACCCTTAGACCGCTACATGTACACACAACAATTGTCCTCTGCTGTTGCTTTTATATCTTGCCTTATTTCTCAATAAAAACATGGTTTGACAGCACTTCAGAATCATTTCCAATGGAAATGATTCTGAAGTGCTGTCAAACCATGTTGTACATTATTCTAAAGTGCTGTCAAAGCATATGTTTTTGATGATAAAAATGGAAAATAGAAAACAGCAGACGACAAAAAATTAAGATATCGATGTAAGGGTTAATTATCTGTGGGTATTCTCACTTTACTGATCTGTGAGTAGTCTCCCTTTATTGTTTGTGAGTTAATAATTCGTCCCTTTACTTATCTGTGATTATTCTCCCTTTATTGTCTGTGGGTTTTTTTTCCTATGTACATATGACCAGCAGGTTTCAGCAGCGACTGCAGTAGCCAGTGGTCATTGCCGGAACATCAGCCAAAACGTGGACAGAAGAGATTGGTCAATTGCAAGCTTGTGACAATAGCGTCTGAAGTAATGAAGTGATTCATTCAGAAGTATTGGTTTGTATTATTAAAGGTATATGCCCACTCAGTAGGCACAACATTTTCTGTATATCAGAGACCTCATCTGAGACATTTTCTGTCAAAGTAAGCATTCATTCACCATTATTCCACATATTGATTGGCATTATGATTCATTTTATATCAGATGTAACTTTCCACACTGATATAAGGGGCGACACTCGTGTTTCCTTAAACTGTTAAAGTACATTACTCTGTATTTATTATTTGATGTGCAATTATCATACTTTATAATCTGTCAAAAATATTTTTTGTTTCAGGTGACGCATTTAATTACAGGGCCGTAGCGGCCACCATGGCAGCACGGCGCTGCCGTGGCATTATTTTGGCCAATTTTTCTTCGTCAGCTTCATGCGTTGAACATCCAATAACAACGCAATAAGCATGTTACGACATTTTTAAACGGTGGCCAAAATGGTATTCGACGGTGACTAGAATGTAGGAAATTGTTCCCGCTAAAAAGGCTGCCGTGGCATTGTTTTACACACCGCTACGGGCCTGAATTAGCATAAATAATTAAAAACTACTGTGCCTCATTTGCATATGAAATTAGCCCGATACCAACGCGAGTCACTATCAGTACAATAAATATTGTTAAATGATTATACCTGTATAGCGGCCACTCGTAATCTTTAGACCTGGTAATTATTATTAATTTATTGTCTTCCAAAGTGTGTAAATATTGGTGTGTTTATAAAATAATGTCTATTTGTGCCTTAACATGATACAGTTGTTACCAGCAATGATTTGACCAGTGTAGTTCCTGTAGCCGATTTCATCAAAATTGCAAAGTATACTTTACTAGCAAAGTATACCTTGAAGGAGTAATCATTTATTTTTCCTGAAATGCATTATTTCATATAGAACTAACAAATGCATATATTTCATGATTAAAAGTATGCAGAATTATTATACTGAATTGATTACATTATCACAGCCAAATTGGCTGTGATAATGTAATAAATTCAGTATAATAAAAATTAATAAATTTATCATGAATTTGAAAATTTCTCCCTCAAAGTATACTTTGCTACTAAAATATACTTTGCAATGTTGATGAAATAGGCTACTGATCAGCTGAATTGGAAGATACAGCGGACAAGTTTCACTGACCGGGAGGTTGGAACGGTATGTATATGTTTATGCTTATTTTTGTTCACTTATTAATGTTTTCAGGTATATTTAATGTATTTATAGAGCTCGGTCCATTACTTCAACCTGTCTGGTGAATGTGACTTGGAGTAACGCCAAAGCCAAATGGTAAAGCTCAATCAATCAATCAGTCAGTCAATGTTTCAATTACTATTAAATTACAAGCAGTATATACCCTGATCAGCCGCAGATGTGCCTGTAACTGTATGCATGACATGTTTTCACTGACTGAACGGTGCAGACCCTGGCAGACTGAAGGCTGGTCTAGGTTGAATTGTGAACAATGCAGACCCCCGATCGGACTGAAGGCTGGTCTAGGTCTACATTGGTCGCAAATACCATAAGGCCCCATATCTCCAGTCACAGCCACATATGTACAATTAACCTGAATTTACTGGCTGTAATGCAGGTGGACTTTATCCTGCAAAGGCGATATATTCTGGTTACCCTTTCACCCCTAAGTAACTGGAATGTAATTTGATGTAAGTAACTGGAATGTAATTTGATATGTTAATTTTGCAACCAATCCAATTGTCATAAAATGATTTTCACACTCCTCCATTTATTAAAAGGGGGTGGGGTGTTTTTGTTTACAAAAATATGAAAATTACTTGCAAAAATTGCAGATCCTGATGAGACGGCTCGTCACGAGCCGGCTCATCTGGATATACACTTTTATCCAATACCACTATACATGCATGTGGTGTTGAAAGGGTTCTACTAACACATTCATTACAAGGGGAAAATATTACTTTTCTTATTTATCAACAAAAATAGATATTGTGGCCACCCATTAGAACTGTTGTGCTGAGACGGTTCAAATGAGTTCTCACAACATATACTTTACATGAAAAGTAGCAAAATAATGTTTCAAAAATGTCATACCCTTAAGCGTATTCCGAATGAATGCAATAGGTTAATATGCATACTATGTATTTAGACCTCCGTACCATATTTTACTAGATCCAACTCCGAGACCGGGAGAGGTAGTGACAACAGTTCAGCTTGACAACAGTACTGATAAAGTCTATATGCTCACCGTGTTGCTCACAGGTGCATCACGGACGGTAAGTGATTCAAATATATGGGTCATATTTTGACAAAACCATGTTTATTTCATACATTGGGAGTAGGTGTGCCTGGCACCGGATCAGGAAATGCTGAAGGTGTTTGTGTACCCTGAAAAATATGTTGGTGTAAATAAATTCGCCACCCTGTACATCTGTTCGTCTGTCCATCTGTTTGTCTGTCATTCTGTTTGTCTGTCAAAGATTTGCATTAAAATTTACGGCTACCTACTATCTCTATTACAATAAGTCGGATTGGCTTGAAACTTAATATACTTATTTGTCATCATCCACTGTAAAGCTCGGCCGTTAAACACCAATAATCAATCAATCAATTCACTGTATATCTCACCCATGCGGCCGCTGTGCTCCATGTCAATGTCAGTGACTTGCGTTATTGTCTTTCTTTGTACATTTACAGTTTTTGCCTACCGACTATTTGTCACCGCAAGTCTGATTTGCTTGAATCGTCATATGCTTATTTGTCATCATCAATATATTTTTTGTTCTGTTGACCACCCATGCAATCCCTGTGCTGAAGATGTCAAATGACTTAGAAATTTGAGAAAAAGTTTTTGAATGTACATCCATCTGTGATACAGGGGCCCGTTTCACTAAACTTCGTACGACTAAAAAGTTTGTAAGTGCAAAATTATGATAGTCTGTACATTTCACATTAACAAAGTTTTCTTGTAAACAAATGATTGGATTTAAATTTATTGAGCATAGGCTGCATATGCAGCCTATACTCAATAAATGTAAATCCATCAATTGAAATTTCCAGACGATCCTAAATTTGCACAATTGATTTGTCTATGGCAATTTAACATGGGAGAAAAGAAGTATTAAGGAGAGTTGGGGGAGCAATAAAAAAACGGGGAAAAAATGAAAATTGACTCGGAAGCCTGGCTAGATAGCTTGGAAATGATCTAACTAAGAAAACTAAAGAAAATCGGTTCACTATTTCTGAAAATAGAAAAATCTCCCCATGTTAAGATGCCTGTGAAGATGTCTATGGAAATTTATTTAATATGGGGAAATTGCTTTTTCGCAATATTTGACCAAATTTCACTAAATAAAAAGAAGGCTCATTATTAAAGTTTTTGCATTGTTTATATGGCCGTAAAATTTGGGCAGCATTCGTGAAACTGACAGTAGAGTGTCGGATTTAGAGGTTCCTGCGTAAGTCATGTATGACCGTGACTGGAGCAATGGGGCCTATGTGATTTGTGTAGATCCTGATCAAATAGAACACTACTGCAGCCTGATAACAATACATATTGCTCGTTAGAAGCATTTGATTGATGGAATGGCGAACAGTGCATATCCTGATCAGACTGTGCGGATGCTCAGGCTGATCTGGATCTACACTGGTCGCAAAACCCATAAGCCCCATTTCTATATTGCTTTTTTAGAAGAATGACTGGTGTTTGATTGTTGGAATGGCGAACAGTGCATATCCTGATCCGTGCAGATGCACAGGCTGATCTGGATCTACACTGGTCGCAAAACCCATATGAGTAGTGTAATAAGGCGCTTTATACGGTCCGTTTTTTATTATATATTATATATGTATATTTATAAAGTCACAATATACTTGAGGAGTTGAGGAGTTGACTTGCGTCATCGCAGCATGTCAGAACATGTCAAAGTCGGAACATGTTAGAACAAAATGTAGCTCAAGGGGAAAAACTATGTTTAGTTCTTTACGCGTAGTGTGTCGGAATTATCTTTCTTACCTTAGAACTATGCTTACCCGTGAACGGGTCGACGAGTTGTTAAACAACAGTGGAGTATCGTAATTTGTTGTTCAATATTGATGTTGATAATTTTATGACGGCATAATTTGCCCGTTAATTACTCAAAGCTACATGTGCAGTAAAAACCACTCTAAACTAACACACCCTGGTGATACCATTGTGTGTATCGTATGACCGCAGTTCAGTCGTCATACAATACACATTCATGCCAATATGTTATTATAATTTCCAAGGGTGATGAATGTATTTATAATAAAAAAGTTTGGTAGTATGTTACTAACCATGTTGTTATTTTTATGTTTCTTTAAGTTATATAACTGTTATTAGTACACAATTCACGTTAGTCTGTTTATATTTCCACTCAAACAGCACGATATGAATTTCATTGGAGATGAATGTGAAATTGACAATATAAAATATATTATTACCTTGTTGTATTTACGCGCTGGTGGATATTCTATTCGGAAGCACTTCTCGTACTTAATGAGCACAAGAGATTTACAATATGATACAAGTGTTTATGTTAATCAGGGTTTATTGCTTATTGACGAAATGTATGTTTATAGATACTGGGTGCAAAGTGTAAATTCTATGAATATTGATATCGGCAATTTGATGTGTGGACAGAGTGATAATGCATGGAGACTTAGTAGTGTTGTAAACAATCCGGACAGTGTTGCAAAAATACATAAGTGGTTTGTTTATTTTTTAGAACAGTCTTGATATAAATAATGGCTAACAATTATGAGAAATATCTTCGCAATATTTGGTATAATGTCAAGCACAGAGGTTCATTTGCAGGCCCCGAGAAATTATACAAAATAGTCAAAGAAGAAGGTAAATTAAAACTTGGACGTCATAGAATTAGAAAATGGTTAAACGAGCAAGACGCATATTCCTTGCGAAGAACAGTACGTAGATCGTTTCCTCGGCGTCGAGTTATTGTTCCGGAAATTGATTATCAGTGGGATGTTGATTTAACTGATGTTAGTAATATATCCAAAGAGAACAACGGTGTTATGTACCTGCTTTGTGCAATTGATGTATTTTCGAAATGTCTGTTTGTGGAACCATTAAAAACGAAAACAGGTGATGGGGTTATTAAAAAAATAACTTTAATTCTTCAAAATAATCGTAGACCCTCTAAATTCCGCAGTGATTCAGGCAGCGAATTTGTGAAAAAAAAAGTTCAAAAGTTGTTAGTAAAAAATAATATTGATTTCTTTACTACGAATAACTCTGAAATAAAGGCAAATGTAGTTGAACGAGTAATACGCACGTTCAGAAATATTATGTGGCGCTATTTATTAGCTAATGAAACATTGACTTATATAAACAAATTGCAGGATTTAGTTCGTTTATATAACACATCTCCTCATAGGTCATTAGGAGGTTTAAGTCCGTCTGAAGTAAATAAGGGCAATGAAAACGAACTGTGGCAGTTTATGTATATGACACCGAAAAACAAAAGATATCAAGATCGGAAAACAATATCTAAAAAACGGAAACAACAAACGTTACCCTCGTTTAAGTATACAATAGGTGATATTGTGAGAATTCCTTTCATAAAGAAACCATTCACAAGGGATTATCAACAAAAGTGGACTGAAGAATTATTTCGAATTAGTGATAGAAAAACAGTAGATGACATAGTTCAGTATAAACTGAAAGATATTGCCGATGAATCTATACATGGTTATTTTTATCAATCCGAATTGTTATTAGTGCATAAAAGTGATGATTATATGTGGCCTGTTGAAAAAGTAATTAAAAAACGAAAATGTAATAAAAATGTCGAGTATTTAGTACATTTTAGAGGTTGGCCTGACAAATTTGATACTTGGTTAAACGCGAAACAGGTACGAAAAATATAAGTTATATATTATTATATATATTGACTCATAATGAGCATGTATATTTGCCTGAGATCTTCGGACAACATATATTTATTCACAGGCAACAGACCATACGACTTTAAAGTCAATCTAGCTCGAACATTGCAACTAGACGGTGTGTGGTGTATTGCATTGACAGAAATCGTTATTAAATCTCTCCATATAAAGCCGGATGAAAGTAAAGTATTGTATGCTTATTGTGACCTTTGTTCAAATATATTAGTGGGCACTGGACAAGAACCGTTTTTGCGAATGATTTATGTAACAGACAATAGTGACTATCACACGATTTATTGTTGTCCGTATTATATTGCAATAATTCCAGCACAAAAATATTTACACAATTCCCTAACATTTGATTGGTCAGTAGCAAGTCTCTGTCCAGAATTTATATCCCAGTAAACTCCATGCCGAACTACTTTCCGTAACCG